>BHFT01061791.1:0-10309 GCA_004320025.1 Laticauda laticaudata
GCTGTATTCGAGTATTGGTCTAGCAAATGTTTTGTATGCTCTAGTTATTAGTGTAATATTACCAGAGAAAAAGCTACCTAAGGTTAGGTTAATAACTCTTAACGTCTTTTTGGCAATGTAATAACAGTGGGCTCTAGCACTTAGGTCATTTGAGATGAGTACTCCAAGATCTTTGACAGAGTTTGGATTGTCAACAAGTTCTTGACTATTCATCCTGTATTTTATTTTCTGATTTTTTTTTGCCAATATGTAACACAGTATGTTGAGATTTGAAGTTGCCATTTGTGTGACCATTCTGATACATAGTCAAGGTCTTTTTGAAGGATAGCAGAATTGTCTGTGGTGTTGAATAGCTTTACATCATCAGCGAAGAGAACACAGTTGCTCTTGATATGATGTTTAACATAACATAATACAACACAACATATAACATAACATACAACAGAACATAACATAATTATCAATAGCTAAGGAACTCTTAGTTCTTGTGTTAATAGATTCATTCCTCACACCATTTTCATAACTGTTTCTTTTTGTTTCTCTAAATCTGGAGGTGTCAGCACTTCTTTCTTTCTGTCAATTTGATTTTTGATGGATAGTAGGTGTTTTTTCCCCTTCTTCTATTTCCATTTCTTTGATGGAGCTATTAAAATCTCTCTCTCTCAGAGCAATCCTGACTGGATAATAGAAAGGAAAATTCCCATTTCCTCTTCAGCTGGAGAGATTTGTCTAGTTTGAGATCTCTCCCTTCTTCCACTGAGGTTGGATAGAAGGAAGGAGTGATATTTTTATCTTTACTATTTGTCAACCTGAGCTCCTCTCATTCTAGAACTCTCCCTCCCATCTTGGATTGGAGTAATCACCTTCATTGCTTGTACAAATATTTCTTTCTGCATTCCCCCTTGGAGTCACTATTGCTGGCAAATGCCAAAACCTGATTGCCTGGCCAGTCAGGCAACCCACAATAGTTAGCACCCTCGACTTTTTTCCCCCAAAGAATGATTGCCTCTTACAAGTACCTAGCAAACCCTTTCTAGGGAATGAGGGAAAAATGCATGTAGTTTCAGTTGTGACTGGAAGCTGCAGAATTGATCTACCCAGTTACAGGAATGGATTAATAAGCTTGTCATTCAATTTTTTAAATGATTTTGTAGAGGGGAGAAAGAAAGCCAGATGTGATTTTTAGCAATAGTGCGGTGGGTGTTTTTTGTTTGTTTGGTTTGGTTTTTTTGACAGAGATGTTTGTAGCAAACCTGGGTGCAATCCAGTTGATCCTAGGTGGCTTGAAGATCCTGGAATGAATGAAGGCAAAGAAATGTTCAGCAAAGAAAAGTAGATGATAACTCTGGGCATCCTGAACTGGCAAAATCTTAGTAGAGGCATGAACTGAATTGTGATTAGCAAAATCAGCTACAAGTAAAAAGTGAGGTCAGTTGTCTGATTGGTACTTTACATGGCAGTGAAGGTTTGCTTTATAGCAGCATTTGTGACCTCAGATTTTCTGCTTGATTATTGATGGTGGGCAAGAGTAGCTGGAGTTTTCTAGAGTTTCCAAAAAGATGCTATGAATTGTGTGTGTGTGTGGGGGGGGCTGCTCAGAAATGGGTTGATGGGTTCTGGAAAACTTGCTGAATGATCAGTTGTGGCAGAATGCAGGTGATAACTGGAAATAGAGTTAGAGTATAATTTTATTACGGTCTTAGACCAGCAATAGACATAACTATTTACAATTTTTAAAAAAGTGCTGACACATTATAATACATTAACAGTGGATAAAAACATCCCTGTTAAGAAAATAAATGTTCTCAAACAGTTAGGGTCACTCCCTGGTTTATATGAGTGGAGAGCCAATGTGTGTGTAAATATCATTTTCCAAAGATTGTTCTATCTCCAAAAATTGGCACAAATTGACAGCTATAATTCTGTGACCAATTTTTTTCTTGTAGACATTGCAGCAACACGATAACTGGAAATAAAATAAGCTTTTTGAGAAAAGAGATTACCTATATCCAACAGTTTTATAACATTTGATAAGTCAGTTAGAATGTCCAAAGAAATGAATACCATTTCTTTAGACATGTGGAGGAAAGGGAACATAACAATTCAGATGGACAAAGTCACAACTGGGCACGGTCACAACTGGGCAAGTCATGGTCATTTTAAATATTTTGAAGTGTCTAGATGGCTGGCTGCCCTGCCAGAATTACAATAACTGTTCCCATAAGGAAAGCTGGACAAAGGTGTTCCTGAAGATTATCTCTGCGAGCCCACATACATGGATTTTGCTGTACTATGTAGGATTGTTGAATTAGAAAAATAATTTCTTTTGTCACTCATGGGTGTCAGAAAAAAAGAACATTTTTGGGTGCATAATGAAGGGGGTAAGAAACACTGGCACAGTGGTTCCCAAACTTGTTCAGTCCATTGCCCCCTTGGTACTACAAACTCATTCTCTGTGCCCCCCACCCAAGGGTGGCATTCAAATTTCTGTGGGTGTGGTCTAATTTGAGGGTGTGGCTTGCTGGTCATGTGACTGGGTGGGCATGGCCAGATGAATGGCAAACCAAATACAAGTGGTCCTCACTTAATGGTTGGTTGTTTAGCAAGTGTTCTAATTTATGACTGGCCTCCAAATCTACTTGACCTGTTTTTGGAGTTTGACAGCCATGGCACACATATACACATACACATAACTTCCTTCAGCCTGCTGGAGCAGGTCATTGGACTAAATCGGCAAAGCATCTCCGATTAGATCTGTAGTGAAACACAGATCTATCAGAAAATCTTTGCCAATTCTTGCTTGTATTTGTATTTTCTTTATTTTATGTTGCTGAATTGCGGTGACATGTGTGCCCTTCTTGTGCACAGCCCAGAGCTTTTGTTATCCTTTGCAGCAAAAATTACCGCTCGAACGTGCCGGCACTGCTGCATTCTAGGTGCTGGCCCGCAGGTCCCACCATTGAGCCTACTGCACTGAGGACCTGCCCAAGCAAGTCCCCCGAGTAGAGCAGTGCACCAAGTCAATGGATGAGCCTGAGAGAGGGAAAGGAGGAGAGAGAAAGAGAGAGAGAAAGAGAGAAGGAAGTAAAGAAAGAGAAAAGGGAAAGGAAAAAAAGAAAAAGACAAAGAAAAGGGGGATGGTAGGAAGGGACAGAAAGAAAAAGAAATAAAGAAAGAGGGAGGGAGGGAAGGAGAAAGATAATGAGATATCTATTCTAGTCCAATCACCTGCTCCAGTAGGGTTAGGGAGGAGTGTGTGTGTGTTCTTGTAATATTACTAGTATATTTTAGTTTTGCTTTCTTCAGAATTGGCACTGTATTACATTGGGGAAAAGTATTTTTAGGGTGGAGATCTGGTCCTATGGATCCTGTTTAAAGCTCAACAACAAAATGTGAGAGCTTCCTGATAGTCCTGACCATGTTTTGTCCACAAAACCTTTAATAGAAGCCAAAGATGTTTCAATGTGCTGGCAAAGATGTTTCACTGTGGAAAAGGGCCTCAGTCAAAACTAGGCCTCATTTCAATCTGATGCATCAGGTCTCTCTCTCCCTCCCTCTCACTCCTTCCCTCTCTCCCTCTCTCTGTCTCCCTCCCTCCCTCCCCGACTGGCTTTGCTCTACTTTCCTGATGTGCCTGTGGAGCTGGTGCCTTGAACATGGATGGATGGATGGATAGATAGAGACAGAGAGACAGATAGATAGGTAGGTAGATATATTGGTAGGTAGGTAGGCAGGCAGGCAGGCAGACCTTTTGGATATATGGATAGATGATAGATAGGTAGGTAGGTAGGTAGATATACTGGTAGGTAGGTAGGAAGGTAGATAGATGAATTGATGTATGGATGTATGGATAGGTAGGTTGGTAGGAAGGTAGGTAGATGGATTGATGTATGGATGGATGGACAGATAGGTAGATGGATGGATGGATGGATGGATGGATGGATAAGTAGGTAGGTAGGTAGACAGGACAGACTTTTTGGATGGATGCATGGATTGGTAGATAGGTAGGAAGGCTTTGACCACATGCCCAATATCCAGGATCCACTCAACCAAGCCTGCCCCTCTTTGTAGTTGCTGTGCCTGACAGCAAGTTCACAGGCTGCCCCTCCTACCAGGGATCAGCCTCACAAGCGCCCCCCTCCCAGGGGATTCATGTCATAGAAGGCGGTGCTGTTCCCTGCTTCCTGGAGCCAGTACAGGGCAAGATTGAGGAAGCCCAGGGCAGGCAGCGGTGCAGCATTGGAAAAGTAGAGGAAAGCCATGCCACACCGTTGCATTCGAGGCACCGTCCCCACAGGCATGTTGGGAAACATCGACTCCGGAGCCAGCGCCTCACTGGGTGAACCTGCAGGGCCAGTCGGTGCCTTGAATGCCCCCCTGCTGCCTCTTAGCACCTCTCTGCTGGCCCCCTTGCAGATGCTAAGAGGTGGCAGGAGGACGGCGTGTCGAACGCAGCAGCATATAACAACCATCCTCTCACATCTTCAACCATCTTATCTTATCAACCATCTTCTCACATCTTCTTATCAAACCATATATTTTCTATTTTGCTTTAGGAATCACCTTTTTACAATCTAGTCCAGAGTGTAAGGGCAACTTGTTCTTGTTCCTCCTTTCCTTCCAAACAAAAGGAACTATGTTATTTAACAAAGAAGCATTACAGTATAGATAACATATCCTCAAAGATCTCCAATACCCAACAGAAGTTCAGATTGCCCACAAAAAATTGGAACGCTTACAAATTGTCCACAAGCTCACACAGTGCCAGGTCAGCGGGCACATTTTTCTTTGTTTGAACTTCAGTCTCTCTTATATTCTAGCTTGCAGAACAATTAGGCTGAAGATTTATTGCTGCTAGAGTAGTGGTTCCCATAGTGGGCGGTACCGCTACTTGGGGTGCGGTGGGATGACTTAGAGGGGTGCTAAGAGGCAAGGGGGCCAGCAGGGGGGTGCTAAGAGGCAGCAGGGGGGCGTTCAGGGCGCCGGCCCTGCAGGTTCACCCATTGACTGTAGCACCGCTCCGGAGCCGGTGCCTCCAATGCGGAAACGCTGGTATGTTACGTGCCGCGGTGGCCGTGTTCAATGCACCGCCCCTCTGCTGCCTCTTAGTGCCCCCTTGGGGATGCTAAGAGGTGGCAGGGTGACAGTGCATCGAATGCAGCAGCCTATGACCTGCCACTGCTTCCAAGGTATTGGAGGCACCGGCTCCAGAATGGCATATAACATGCCACCGCTTCCGTATTGGAGGCGCCGGCTCCGGAGCATCACTAACTACAGTCAGTGGGTGAACCTGCAGGGGTGGCACCTTGAACACCCCTCTGCCGCCTCTTAGCATCCCCAAGGAGGAAAGCAGAGGGGCACTAAGAGGTGGCAGGGGGCCGGTGCGTTGAACGAGGCCGCTGCGGCACGTAACATGCCACCGTATCCGCATTGGAGGTGCCGGCTCTGGAGCAGTGCTACAGTCAATGGGTGAACCTGCAGGGCCGGTGCCCTGAACGCCCCCCTGATGCCTCTTAGCGCCCCCCTGCTGGCTCCGTTGCCTCTTAGCACCCCTCTAAGTCATCCCACCGCACCCCAAGTGGCGGTGCCCACTTTGGGAACCACTACTCTAGCAGCTTCTGTGATAAATCTTCAGCCTAATTGCTGCAAGCTAGAATATAAGAGAGATTGAAGTTCAAACAAAGAAAAATGTGCCCACTGACCTGGCACTGCGTGAGCTTGTAGACAATTTGTAAGCGTTCCAATTTTTTGTGGGAAATCTGAACTTCTGTTGGGTATTGGAGATCTTTGAGGATATGTTATCTATACTGTAATGCTTCTTTGTTAAATAACATAGTTCCTTTTGTTTGGAAGGAAAGGAGGAACAAGAACAAGTTGCCCTTACACTCTGGACTAGATTGTAAAAAGGTGATTCCTAAAGCAAAATAGAAAATATATAGTTTGATAAGAAGATGTGAGAAGATGGTTGATAAGAAAGACTGCTGGCTATTAGACTCATATTTGCCATTATCCAACATGGTCAAATGAATCAACACAGCAATGATAGGAATAAATTTACACCTCCCACAATGAGAATCAAAAGTAACTAAATATTGGCAGATCTCTTACATGTGAATCAACTGTTAGCTCCTCTGAGATTCAGTTTAGTAAAAATATATGCCTTTTGCAAGCACTTTAAGAGTTCAATCTCAATAAGGGAAAAGATAGTAATTCCTATTTATTACAGAGCTCAGGAGTTGGTATTCATGGATCATACACAAATAAACCATCTTGTTTTTAACCCCAAACAGTACAAGTGCTGATAGGAGGAGGGGCATTTAATTTGTTTTAATATGATCTTTGATTTCCATTCAGCATATAGTTGCCTTTAAATAGTGTAGTTAAATCAAGTATAGGCAACCATTGGAGAAGGGGCATTGGTACTTACCTGATACGCCCGTTCCCTTTGAGCTGTGAAGAGCATCCAGTAGTGGTAGGTGCTTCGTCTCCGCATTCACAGGCTGAGCTTGATTTGTGGAACGCTCCTCCTCCACCATGTGACTCCTCAGCGTTCCCCAGTTAGAAGAGAGATTACTATTGAAACATGCAACAAGAGAAATTCTCTATTCTTCCCATTTTCAGAAGTCAAGATATCTAGAACGCCCCCAGTCTTTCAGAGGGACTTTTCGATCTTCTAATCCGGGATGCCTTCTCTTCCCAATACCAAATGATCCACCAGCAGTTAGACCAGGAACAACAACCAGATAGGTCCATCTCAGTGGATCAGAGGTATGAAGGGATCGGTCATCCAAAGACCTATCGGGAGCATGGGAGCAGGCCCTTCCACCAAGCGACCAAGCTACACTCCGGGACCAATTCCCATTGGCGGACGCCTTAAGGTTATACGTCTTACACCAAAGTGGTATCCTCTACCTCTGACACCTGGGGTCCGGATAAGCAGTTAGATTGGCCTCGCGCTGGACGGTTAGATCCAATTCTCCAGATCCCTTCATGTCATAACCCTCTCTTCCCAGAAGACCCAGTACTAGCGTAATCTCAGGATTCTGCTAGTCCAACATATCCTGATATACGAGCCAATCCAAGCCATAGCGAGTTTGTAAGTTCTGTTAAAGAATGCCTGATGATGGCAGATTGAGAATTCGCTGAAAAATCGTGCTACACTTTAACAGACTGAAATGAGCTACACTTTAACAAGAACTACAATGACTGGGATAATTACCCGTAAGGAAGCTAAACAGCACAAATGTAAGTACCGCCGCTGAGAGCTTAAAAAAACAAATATAATTATATATATATATATATATTATAATATAGATATATGTATATATATATATATATATATATATATATATATATAATATATATTATAATATCGGGTGGGTGGAGAGCGATATAGATTTGAAACGTCTCCACTGTTTCTTAGTATAGTCGCAAATTTAAAATGCATCCCTCCTAATTAATATTACTGGGTATCAGAAGGGGACGTGATCAGGCCATAAATTGACGGAGGCCGACCGCACATTTTGGATATTCGGTCCTTCCATTATAAATTTTGGAGATTCTGCTACAATAACCACCATTTGAATTTGTGGCCCCTTCCATTCCCGGATTAGCCTCCCCCCCAGGACCTTCACACAGGGTTCCTCGTGGTGATAGCGGCCCATCCAGGAACATGCCCGTAATGCTCCAGCGTATATTTACGATATTTTTGATTTTATCTCTTTCCACTCCTGCAGGCAACATAGACACTCTCCGAACACATTACATCCTACTAGAGCATGGCTTCTTAACTAAATTGGGAAGAAGAGTCATTAAACTCCATCAACTCGGATAATCCAAGTTTAGCGGGCGATCATCGTGAAAAAAGCAAGGTTTATCTGTCACGCAGACAGACTAAATAGCATTCCAAAAATTGGTTATAGGAGATCAGGTTGCTAAGAAGGTGTCCATTAATGGACCTATCCATTTGCTAGGGAAAATGATCCCAGTATTCTATTTTCCTGGGGCTGCTCACACTAAGATCCCTCAGTGGTTCTGCCACCTACCAGTTGATCCGGCCAGAAGCAAACTCGCAAACAAAAAGTCGGGTGTCCATCCAAGGTTCCATATCTCTCCTCTGGTGGTCCAAGACCAAATTATCAATGGAGGCTGTCCTCTCAAGGAGTCACAAAGGCTCACCATCACGCACAGAACTGCCAGTCTGTTGGTGGGAGCCCACGTTCAGGTCCGGCTCTCAGCCAAGGCATGACTGGATCTGACACACGTACAGTCAATGGCAGCATAAACTGGCTGGAATTTTGCCATAATACACCGCTCTCGCTAACGACCTCTTCCGCCCAGGTAAGCACGGTCAGCCACATACTTGCATACTGACAACAATTGTAACAGTCAAAGCTCACATAAACTAACAGGTGGAGCAGTCTACAATAAAGCGCAGGCTAATGCGAGGAAGTGGAGCACCTGTGTCGCTGGGCAGTCAGAACAACCATACTTTCACAAGGCAGAACACATTTAGGGTCGTCAAAATGCACACGGCCGATTGGCTCAGGAGGGCCGACCATCAGAACAATCAGGCAGTGGGCACTCCCACCGAAATCTCTGTTTCACAAGAAGCGCTATGGCACATTATGGTCGACGTGGTGGACCTATTTGCTTCCCCTCTCACACCCCCGAGATTTTTCCAGTACCCATCCCAAGGGCGGAGAATTCAAACATCGCTCCGCTGTAGTTGGCCCCACAGTTGCGTGGTCTCCGGTATTATCCCTCCACTTCTACCTTGGTTCCCAGGTCATCCAGAAGTTACTAGAGCCAAGAGAGCGGAATTACTTCTCAGTAGCAACTTACTGGCGCAGATGGCATCGGTTTGCAGACCTCCGCAGTCTCTTGGTAGCTGCCTCATGGAGAATTCAGGCCAGAATCTCTAATTAACTCAGGGCCCCTTTCAAACATCCGGACTCTCAAGTGGTATACAACTGACTTCTCAAACAAAATCCAAGTTGAACGGAGTGGTTTGAAGGGCGGAAAGCTCTCAATAGGGTTATCGACATCTGATCTAGCTGCCAGATCGGCCCCTCAAACAATTTCATTACACAGCCCACATGTCATGACTTCTGCAAAAGGGTGTAGTAAGTTCAAATTGACTGCTCTCCCTCTGTTGTCAGACTCTATAGAGTTTTTACAAGGGGCTTAATAAGAGGTGTCACTCAAACAGGTGGTGGCCTTGGCAATCAGTCTACACCTTGCGAGGGCCCTCAGTTCTCTTTCCATATCACCATACATTAAGGTTTCCTCGAGAGCCTCCAATATACGCCTCACTAGCAGTGCACCGTTACCCATCTGGGACCTTATTCAAGGTCCTTGTGCTCTATAGGGACGCATGTTTGAAACCTTGAAAAACGTCAAGTCTCCACTCTGACGTACAAAGTAGTTCCCTTGTAGCGATCACTTTGCTCTTCGGTTTCAGAAGATTGCAGCCTTTCCAGTCAATGACAAGATGCTTGCATTTTATCTATCGAGTGGTTTTTCGCCCGATCTCACATTTATGCCCAAGGTTCAATTCGGCCTTTCCAATAGAGCATCAAAGTATTCTTCCAAAAGTTTTGCCCCAGTCCATCAACAGGGGATGGACGAAGACGAAGGCAATAAGTTTGATGTGAAGCAAATGCACTGCGAATCTAATCAAGGAACATGGTTTTTAGGAACCAATTGGAGGCTTTTATTGTGTCTTTCAGGCGCCAATATCAGGTTACATGAGGTCTCAACCATCTACGATACCCTATCTGGACTTAAGCGGCTGAACATAGCAAAAACATATCCAGACCCACATCTCTGCAGATGCCTAACGCGGCATAACCTCATTCAACAAGGAGCTGCACGCAATTTCCGGCTAGCCTGGGTACAACAAGCATCAATAACCTGAAACTCTGCTCGGGCCGCGCGCTTGCGGCTTCAACCACGCCCTTCATCTAGACACTACAAATTGATTGTGTTTGCTTCTGCTGAGGGCTTCCTTCAGCGAGAAGAAGTTCTGCCAAGTCACATGAGACCAAAGGAGGATGATATCCAGACCAGACGAGTCCCTCCCATAGGACACCAAGCTTGATATGTCCCACTACACGATCTCTGCAACAGCTCATATAGGAGAAAGGGGCGGTGGTAACTTACTGATATCCCCATTCTCTTTGAGCTGTGTAAGAGCATCCACCCCACCCTTCTTCCCGTCTAGTGAGCGTCTCGTTCTTTGGGCCAATTAAGCTTTTTACTTATGTAAGGATGAAAGCGCTTTTTTTCTCGTCATCTTCGGCCAAAC
>BHFT01061792.1:1933-46611 GCA_004320025.1 Laticauda laticaudata
CCCCCCCCCCCCTCACACACACACTGAGCAAGAGAGAAACAACTTTCCCCATCTAGACTATCATGAACAATTACAGAGCTGAGAGCAAGCCTAAAGTACAGGCCTTGACTTCAGCCTTAGCATCACTGCTGCAACTCAAAAGACCACCACAAGGATAAATTGTTTTATAATTTTACTATTTTAAGCCACCCAGAGTCACTTGATTGAGTTGTATGTCTATAGAAACGGAATTTTATTTAGAAATTTTATGTAGCTGCCTATTTACTCACACTGACTCTAGGTGGCTTACACACAGAGTATTGAAAAAATAAAACAAAATAATACCACCACCACCCCAACACACAAATAAGCCATTTAATGGGATCTATTCCACTCTTGGTTGCCCAGGTCCACTGGCAAAACCTTCAGAGACTTACAAAAAGATTGTCAAAGTGGGAGCCAGTTTAATTTCTGAAGGGATGATATGCGAAAGGGAGGGAACTCAGAGAGAAGATCCTTCTTCTGGGTCCCACCAGATGTATCTCCTAAGGGGACCCTGAATGAATGAATGAATGAATGAATGAATGAATGAATGAATGATCATTCAATCAATCAATTCCTTGAATAATTGATTGCCTACATGGCCCAATGCTCCCTGGGATCTGCTGTACATCACTTATCTTCAAGTGATGTTCTCTTTCTGTTGACAGGGCCTTATCTGAGGCTGCTCCATGTCACACAATACCTTCATTCTTGAAGTGGCTTTGGAGAATGCTCTTTTGTGGCCTCTTCAGCCCTATTCTCACACAATTTTTGGAAACCACTAAAGAACACGCTCCATTCTCACATAGCCTCTCAAAATTGTGTAAGAATGGGGCATGCTTTTTAGAATAGTTGTTGACAGGTGTTCATTAATACTAATGTGTCACCCCAAAGGACATGGCATGTTCTCTTTGCATGTGTGTCATAGGTTTGCCATCACTGATCGAATTACTTTTGTATGAATAACTATAATCACTAACAGGCATTGGAATGAAATGAAATTTAGGAATTGACCTTACATTGTTTACAAACAGGGACTCATGAATGAAATGCCTATTTTGAGGAAACACAAGCACTGGACATGTATTTGTTAGATTTATAAGCTTCCCCACTCTATTATGCTTCTGGGCAGCTTGTATTGTGAGGAACACAATAAATAAATATAAAAACATATTAAAAACATAAGGATCACTAACTCTGTGTGTGAGATTGGCAGTATCTAAATTATGAATTATGAAATCAAAAGAAAAAAAATCAGAAAAATTGAACAATCATTTAAAATAGCAAAACTTCACACAAGGAGTCTGTTACTCGCTTGGAGGACAAGGCCAGATTTGAAAACTTCATTTAAATAAACCACAATTGTGGGTAGGACCTTTGAATCTTGGGGAAAATGATGTTCCTATTTCAGAGACAATCTGTGTGTCTTCCCATTACATGGAGCACAAGCCTCTTAACTTCCTCCAAAGCAGTTATACATTTATAATTTTTAACGTGACAAATATTTACCTTATTAAACACCATTATAGCAATATGATCACTCTCAATGAATTGAAGAAGGCTGCATGAAATGCATTAAGCGCAATTGTGAATGTAATTCTCTTTCTAATTTGTTGTTGTTGTTGTCTTTTCCCCATTCCTCTTATTTGACTTTCCTTTAAGGATTGCCCAGTAGAGAAAAAAAAATATTTCTGATTTACAGGATAAATCCATTAATTTCAATATTTTCAGCATATTCAATTAATGAGAACTGAGTTTCTTTTTTCAGGGTGATTAAACCATTAATGGTCTTTCAGGGTCCATTAGAAGGGAATATGTTCCTTCAGATATGACAAGTGGGTTGTAATTGGCATGGGGCTCTTTTGCTCATGTTGCCAAGTAGAGCCCCAGTTTTCTTCCCAAATGTCTATTCTCGTAGCATCATCATCACTCTCCTCTTCTCTAGGCTATCCCCAGCATGACTTGAAGGCGCTAAGCTATTTACCCTTTTAGCTAAATAGCTGCAATTCAGAACTATGGCAGTTGAGTTATTTTCTCTTTATCCCCAGGAGGCAAAGAGCGAAACAGGGAGGAAGTGAACAGAGCACAAAGCAACAAGGAGTTACTGGAGGGTAGAAATGTTAATTATTTCCAAAGCTTATAATGTTTAGGGTTGTTAGCTTATTATCTGTCATCCCTAAATTCATTAAAAGAATTTTCAAACCCTTAACTTTTCAAACATTCTCTTTAGCTCACTGCAATTATGTTACGTACATCTTCTCTACTATTTGCCAATGTATGGGGTTAGTTAATGCATAGTCTGTGAATCCATATATTCCAGCAGTATGGCTGGTTTTAAAATCAGACATGCCCACATCAATTATATTCAAGAGATACATTCATTTTATGGAATGTTATCTGGATTACTTGTCCCAAGATAGAGAGGAAAAAAACAAATAGTTGGGAGCTACCCACATTTTTCATCTAAACCGCTGCAAAAAGCATAGATAAAATATGCTTTTCTATTTTATCAAAATACTAATCTTCTAAAGCTCAAATATTTCCTTTATGGAAAGAAAACAGTTAAAGAGACCATAGTAAAAGGTGTCCAGATGAATAACTTAAATAATTTTAATATATTACTACAATATTATGGAAGGTAGTATAGTCAGCCAGATGTTTGGACTAAATTTGGCATTTTTATTTACCCATAGAGGCCTTTCCAAAGGACCTGGGTTAGATAGATGTTCATGATGTTAAGAGACATTATTGCAGGATTTAAGCTGTTCCAAATAAAGCTGCCTTTTGCAATTGACTGATGCGGATTTTGTCAATGCCGATAATGTTCAACTGGTCCTCCAGAAGTTTTAGGATTGCATCCAAGGAACCTATTATTATTGTTATACTATTGTTGCTTTCTTTTGCCACAATGGTTCTACTTCTAATTGCGGGTGTTCATATTTTGTTATCTTCTACAGCTTTCTCTTCTTCTTTGCCCTCTTCAGTCTCTGCCACGTCCACTATCCAGATATTTTTGTCTTTATCGATAACTGTTAAATCTGGGGTGTAATTTGGCAGGTGTTTGTATATTTGCATTTAAATCCCGCAGAGCACTTTAGCTGCTTCATTTTCTATTTTGTCTCTTTTGTGGTCCCAACAGTTCTTGCCTGCAGGCAAACTGCATTTTTTGCAAATATTCTAATACATTACTGTTGCTACTTTGTTGTGCCATTGTTTGTAGGTGGTCTGTGATTTTTTCTTATAACAGATAGGTGATCCACTATTTCTTCAGCTTCTTTGCAGATGTGGCATTTGCTGTCTCTTTCTGAGTTCTCAATTCTGCCTTTGTATACTTTTGTTATTATAATGGTTCACAAAGGTTTGACATAAGGGGCAGCCAGATGTTTTGACTCAATTTGGCATTTTCATCTGTCTATCAAGTCTTTTCCAAGAATATGGAATAAGCAGATGATGTTGTTTGATGGTATTGTTATTGTTATTGTTGTTAAGCTGTTCAAAGTAAAGCTGTCTTTTGCAATTGACTCATGGCAATTTTTATCAATGCCGATAATGTCCAAGTGGTGCCCAGATTGTTGTTGTTGTTGTTGTTGTTATTATTATTATTATTGTTGTTGTTGTTATTATTATTGTTGTTGTTGTTGTTATTCAAAGTTGCAATCCATTCAGTGGTGGGATTCAAATTTTCTTACTACCAGTTCTGTGGGCATAGCTTGGTGGGCATGGCTGGGAAAGGATACTTACTGTAAAGTCTCCAGTCAGAGGTGGTATTTGCTGGTTCTCTGAACTACTTAAAATTTCCACTACCGGTTCTCCAGAACTGGTCAGAACCTGTTGAATATCACCTCTGAATCCATTCCATGTGACCCTTGTGCCATGTTGAGAGAACAGGCTTATGGAGATGACAATCAATGCCAAACTGGAATAAATAACAGCATCAGAATCCATTGGTTAATTTCTTCTGTTGAATAAACTCTGCCATAAATCATGCTCGAACTACTAAAAATATGGATGAAAATGTTATGAAATGATAATAAATTTAAATACAGTATCAATAGCCGCTCGGATAAATAATAGGCAGGCAGGTAGAGAGGCAGGTAGGGAGATAAGATAGACAGACAGATAGACAGACATATAGTTAGAGAGAAAGAAAGAAAGAAAGAAAGAAAGAAAGAAAGAAAGAGAAAGAAAGAAAGAAAGAAAGAAAGAAAAAGAAAGAAAGAAAGATAATTTCCAATGATAGAATTATTTTCCTCCTTTATATTTCAAGTTCTATTCAGGATGCGGAGGGAAAAAATTACAGGTTAAGCTACTGAACAACTGGCAAATGTAGCCCAGCAGGAGGGCATACTATTCTTGGACACTTGAAACAGCTGTGTTTATTTTCAATGTCCAGGATATAACTAAAGCATTATTTCTTTTTGTTTCAGAAGGCAACATTTTTTCCAGAATACCTATCTTCCTCTAAGCATGAATTTCATTGTTCTGCTTGTGTAGCAATAACAAACAATCTCTCTGTGTATGGATAGATGGACGTGTGTGTATAAATTATATATATGTTCTCTTTTGTATATGCTGGTCGAATTCACTACTTACTCTCCCTCAGTTTATCTATGTAAATGAATCTGACCAATATATGCCTATTTGGAAATTACTGGTAGTTCCACTTAGAGTTAGTTCAATATTTCGGTTACATGTGGGTTCTGTTATTCAAATTTCTGAGTAAATGGGCCCTAATCTTTGGAGTTGACCACACTCAGATAAAAACCGGAATAACTGTCCTTACTTGATCACTATTTTGTGTTTTATAAGGAAACTTGAGAAATGAAAATAAAACCAACTTATGCAGGAATCCGTCTGTCCAGCTACAGCTGTCAGTGGGAGAAAAAAAAGTAATTTAATGAACTCTTATTTGTGTTTCACTAGAATCCATATCACAAAAAGAATCAACTAACAGAGAGGTGGGGTGGGGGAACTACTTCACTACCTAATAAATTTTATTTATTAAAATATTTATACTTCACTTTTCTGGCTTAAATAAAGGCACAGATGTACGCAAAAACATAACATATATGTTTGCTGTTCCATAATCATAACTTAAGATCTGAATTTACTGCTGTACCAGCCTTGTATAACACATCACAGTAAGCCAAGTATTAATTGCACAACTTTAAAAAATAAACTTAAGAATGTTTCAAAGTGGTTTTTTTTGAACCCCATATAGCCTATCTATATAATAAACTGATATATATATATAAACAAGAAAACTCTGTAAGCCTTTGATGGCATATTTCAGGACTGATTAAATAATTATAAATGAACATATTATGTTCTAATTTGCAGTATTTATAAATACATTTTCAGCCCAACCAGACAATGTGGGGTTTTGCTGGTACCCTATGTTGTTGTTGTTGTTAGTCACAAAGTTGTGTCCGACCCATCGCAACAATGTTCCTCCAGGCCTTTCTGTCCTCTACCATCCCCCGGAGTCCATTTAAGCTCACACTGAATGCTTCAGTTACTCCTTCCAGCCATCTCCTTCTCTGTCGTCCTGTTCTTCTTTTGCCCTCAAATCATTCCTACATTAGGCTCTTCTCTAGTGAGTCTGGTACCCTATTAAGGTCTCAAAATTCTAACTAGGATTAGGATGAAAGGTGGTATAAAGATATACTGATTAAATAAATAAAAATATATAGAAAGTACACTGCACATAATTATGATCCCTGACTAGCCTAGAAACAGCTTGAAAAATCTAACTGGATATTTTTAGGCAGCTCTTGACTCCCAGCAAAGAAAATATACAGTTAATTGTTCTGGTTTTATTTATTTATTTACATATATTTATGGGTGCCTGTCGCACAAACAATCTCATAATAATATCTTCTGGTATCAGTTAACAACCGAGCTCCAAAGCCCATAGCAAAAAGACATATTTTCAAAGTTTTCTGGAAAGTAACAGGATCAGGGCCATCTGGAACTTGTGGGAATGCTTTTCCAAAGAGAAAGCGCCATGGCAGAGAAAATGGATTTCTTAGATTCCTATAGATCAGAGGTCTCCAAACTTGGATTCCAGGAGTTGAAGTCCACAAGTCTTAAAGTTGCCAAGTTTGGGGACCCCTGCTATAGACGATACTATTTTTCCTAAAAACCAGAAGGAAGCCCATCCTGTCAGGTTGGTAACATGGACAGGGACAATTGGGGACAGACAGTCCTGAAGCTAATCTTGCCTTAAGCCATGTAGGTCTGTCTTCACAAGGAGAGATGGGCATTACACAAGAAAATGTAATCCTTCCAAACTATTTATTAAATATCTGTGTCAACAATCTCTTAGAAATTCTTCAAAAGAATGAGTGTTCTTTCCATTATAGGACATTCCTCATTGCTGGAGTAACTTCTGAACAAACTGCTGGTGGTGAAGGAAAGCTTCATAGAAATAATAGAGATGAAACAAGCATGATTATATCATCCCTTTCATCTGGCCCCTGCACTATGCTGTATTAGATCTTAGTCTAGACTCTGCCTCAACTTTCCCAAGGACCATCTGCATGACAAGAAGATAATTATGGTATAGATACAGTTTCTACCCAAGTGTTAGATCTTAGCGTAAAGCATGGATGACAACAATGGCCTGGGACACCTGTCATTGGAGTTTTTGTCCTCCTTTTTGTATTTGGGAAATCTGAGTGTTTTCCAGGGGCAAAATACATTCCTTAATCCTTGTAGATATTTAATGACTCCATTTTACCCCTTAATACTCCTGAAGTTTTGTGCTTCCATTCACTTTTGGATTACAATCTCAACAAACTATGAGAAATCTGGTGGAACTATCAAACCTTCTGAAGTGCACCACCCTCCCCTTCTGGAAGTTGCAGTCCAACATCTTAAAGTTGCTAACATTGAGAACACTAGTCAAAAGTGTGCATCACATTTAGAAAAAGCCCTTCTAAGGGAGCTGATACACTCACAACACATACAAATGACTTATAATTAATAAGTTAATAACATTTCAGTTAGCATTAAGTTAATTATTTAACTTTTCTGATTTCATATGCCGCCAGCCACATAAAGGCACACAACAAAGGTGTTTTTGACTTTCTTGTTTTCATCAGCTGAAATATTTTCACATTCATCATAAATTTATCATAAATCTGTTCCTCTTAGAATTTATTCTACTCCCTAGCCATGGAAGTTATGAGAGGGGATAGAAGGAACAGAAAGGGAGAATCCAACAAGATTTAAGAAAAAAAAAATCAATTTTTCTGTTTTTTGTTTTGTTTTATTTGATTTAATGCTGCATCAATACAGGATTTATGTGTTTTTATACATAGGGAACAGGAGGAAGATTTGATAACAGGTACAGATAACTTGCGATGAGACCAAGCAGAAATCTACTTATTTGACTAATAAAAAAAAACAAACTCAGTGATTTGTAACTGAATAGCTAAAATGAACTCTTGTGTCTCCAGAGGTCTGCAATATGATCTTCACAAAAGGTAGCTTGCCAATTTAATTGAGGTAGCAGTTATTTAATTTTTTTATAGACAGGTATAGCTTTCAATAAAACCACATATGCCTATAATACTGCAATGGCAGATGCGGCTCGATTATTAGAGATGGGCTCGAGGGAATATACACAACGGATCTTGAAATTTGTAAGCAGCTGTTTAGAAGGGGGGAGTGAAACATTGAACACATACACACATGTTCCTTAAGTACAGTAATGTTTTGTTATTTTACTGCAGGTATGTTACAGAGATAAAATTCAATAACTCATTGAATACACTTTCTTGATATTTATCATTAAAGTACAAATATATCTGTCTATCATCTATGTATTATCTATCTATCTATCTATCTATCTATCTATCTATCTATCTATCTATCTATCTATCTATCTATCTATCTATCTATCCACTTCAAGAAACAATATTTCTTGCCTTAGTGATTTAGTTTAATTATGCAGAAGAAGAAAAATGAAAAAAAATGACTCAAGAGCAATCAAGAAGGTGTAAGTTTATATAAAGCAAAGTTAAAAGTGCTAATGAATCTACTCCTTATCTAATTCAAGAGAGTAACCACACATGCAGCCATGAAATTCGTGTCACCTCCTACTTTTCCTCACATGGGAATTTTTATGGCATCAGCATGATAAGTATAATCCTTAAGAGAAATCTCAAACAAAAACAAGTAAAAGCCTACCAATTCTGATAGACAAAGATAACCCTTGAATAAAACTTCGCCATGATTTTGGTACGAAAAACATATGTTCACATTTTTTTTTAAAAAAAAAAGCTGGTTCTGGGACATAAAATTTAGTTTTAAGCTTCGATAACTTTGTGTCCTAGAATGATCATCTCTGCTGTACTCACTGTAACTTTGATTTGGGGGGAGGGGAGAGAAATTTTTCATATTTTAACTATGTTTCATAAAATGAACTACATAAAGTTACCCTTGAAAAGTTTGGGGAAGTGATAACTAGTTCCTTTGCTTTGTATTGGGTATCCTTAAATCTGTGAGCCTTGACTCACTTATCAACTAAGTGATTTGGGGCCAAAATTATGGGAACTCCTTTGCCCCTATGAATGTCAAGTGTCATTGAAACCCGTTACATTAATAGCAATCGAATAATCCAATATTGATGGTTATCCAGGACAGATTTTTACAATACAAGGGTTGGTTATGTTGCCTATTGTTAAATATGATAACTTCTTTTGTTAATTGCTTTACATGTCAAATAAAATCTGTTCAACTCAATTCAGTTTTGATTTTATACAGGGTTGTTGTTTTTTTGGCTATTGAACCCCACAGCAATATTTTTTTTATTAAATGTTGTCCCATATTCCTTGTCTTTCAGTTTACCTCATTTTTCAAAAAAATATTGTCATGGTTAATCAAGGATTCCAAGGAAGGAAAAGATGATTTCCTTATCATCTGTTATTATCAGTATGTCGTTTGGGTGTGTTAGCAAATTTTACTACTAATGACTGGTTGTTTGTCGCTGAACTTGCAAAAGAGTCAGGGTTTTCAGGAATTGAATTCTCAGTCTAAGTAATTCTCTTTTACAGAATTATTGCCAGAAAAATGTGCCATGAAGGATTTGCTGGGGGGAGGTGTGGCTAATGAAGTAATGAACTACTTAAAATGTTGGTAGAAAAAATACACAGAATTGTTTACATAGACCAGCAATCTTTGCCAGGCTACTTTACTGTTTGGTTAATATTTCCCATACTGTTTCATTGGCAGAGTTATGTGTGTATATTCTAAAACAGTCCATTTCATCACTAAATCTATGTTTCTTTTTACTCCATGTATAGAGGAGTCTTGTTACAAGATATCCAGATTAAGCTTCACCATAAATAATGTTTGATGCACATCATAATAAAATGCTAAATTAACAAGCTTTACTCTGGACTCAGTATTTACAGTTATTTATGCATTTCCTGGTGAACAGTGCTCCAGGGTTCGAAAATGTGACCATAGCAATTAACATGCCATATAGCCTGTTGATATAGAAAGGGCTGCATATTTCGAAACTAAACTGCTATTATTACTCAGGCCACTATAAAGACTAGGAACAGCAGCAATTACTGTTTGCAGTGTGTCCAGATTTAACTTCAGATGGTCATCTACTTCCCTTTTGCTATTCAATTGCCATTGTTTGTCTTGCCCAGAGGAAAAGGAAATAAGGGTCTTTTGATGGTAGATAGAACCAATTCTATGACCTGCTAAATCATTTAACAGCTGAATTTTTCAACTAAAAACTAGCACTTGGGTTGCGCTTGGTTTTCCTTCTCAAAAAAGACATTTGCTTCTTTTGTGATTCTTTTTTTAAAAAAAATAAGACTGGAAGCATGTTTAGATGTTCTGGGAGCAATTTTCAGGAATGTTTCCAATAAATTCTATAGAAAATGAATGAATGGATGAATGGATGGACGGATGAATATGATTGGGATCAGGCCATTGCTTCATTATTGTAAATCATTTGACAGATCAATGTTTCTTCACCCTGATAAATTTAAGAAGTTTGGATTTCAATTCCCAGAATTTCCTAGTCTGAAGAATTCTGGAAATTGAAATCTGTGCATTTTAAAGTTGCACTTGAGAATTCTTGACTTCAGTATTGCATCTTCCACTTATTTCTGCATTTGTGAAACTGCATATCCAGAGCAGAGCAGGCCTGCCCAACTGATCTTTAGGAGATCCCCAAAGGCCTAAGCTGGGTCAGATCCGGTTAGCCTTCGGTTGAATAACTTTCTGGTTCCATCTCATAGTTTGGTCCTAAAATGTCACTGCAAATATTTTTCCCCCCTTCTTCACTGTCAAGTAAAGGAATTTACAAAGAAAGGGAGAGAAGAGAAAGAAGTCACTGTAGCAATACATATGATATTCAGAAGGGCAAAGCTGTGACACTTGATTGTTGAGTGACAACTAAGAGAACAAGAGAATGGGATAATGTAAGGACAGAAACCACTTTGAAACAGGTAGCATGACGATGAATTAGGAATATTCTAGACCTAGGAAAGCTCTAGATCTACAAAAAACACTCCTACCATTCACTACACTACCAGGAGCCCTGGACAACAGGAACCCAAGTTCCTAAGTAATAAAAATTGTCCTCTCACATATCCCATAGCTAAGAGAACAAACATAAAAGATATCTCTGGAGATTCTCAGTCATCCAGGTCATGGTTGTCCCAAAGGTGCTTTTTCAAGAGACAATTGGACTTTCTGTTTTCTCTTTGAAGAGTTTTCGCTTCTCATCTTCATCTCTTAGCTGAAAAAGCTTCTTGAATGAGAAGCAAAAGAAAAACCAAAAGTCCAGTTGCCTGTTTAAAAAGAACTTTAGGGACAAACTTAAAAGATGTTTCACATATTTAATAGGACACATTGCTTCATGCTACAGTGAAAACATGAATTACAGGTAGTCCTCATTTAGTGACAATTGAGACAACTCAGAAGGACATGGTCGCTATGTGAAACATTGCAGCTAGGTTTATGATCTTGCTTCAACTTTGCTTTGCTTTGCAAACCTATGAATTGATCACCAGGTTACTGTATCACCATCATAACTCTGAGTGATTGCTAAAAAAGGCAGGTACTAAATGAGCACTACCTCTATAGATATCCATGTATTGAAATTTATATCTCTGAGCAGATTTATGTGCTTGCAACAGTTTTTGAGACCAGAAAGAGCTGCAAAAAAGAACCTAAACTTTCTCTCCCTGTCCCTTCCCTCCAACATCTGGTAATGTTTATTTGGGGATTCAACAGATCTATAAGTAAAGGTCCAACCTGTTCAGCTTTAACGAGAATAACTTCTATTCATCTTTCAGATCCTCTCAAGATTTTTCCATATATAAACCTTTCACTTTTTTTCTTCAACATTTTGCTACAAATTGAAGATGTCAGATAATCCTTACAAAAACAAAAACACCACCTTTCTTTCTCTTACTGTTGAAGTTATAATACATTTTGCCATATTGTAGTAACAGAATGTTAATATACATTGGCGTTTCCTAATTTTTTTCTGTTTTTTAAAACATTTCAATGGATAGGAAGTTGAAGTATTTCTACATATTTGAAAGAATGATGTTAAAAAAATAAGGCACTGATTATCTTTAACCTATAATAAATAATATACGTTTTCTTACGGTATACTTTTACAAATGCCAAGGCTTCAGTTTGCTAAAACAAAAATAAATATTTCCAGATTTCACATTCATATGATTTAAAGAAAGGAAAAGTCTGAATGTATTTCAAGTTACATTGCATTGGGTTCTAACGCTGGATAGATCCAGGGAATCAAAATATTTATTTTGCCAAGGAAACTAAATTCTGCATGCACAGAAATCAGCATAATCCAGAGTTCCCATTCTTCATTTCATCCACAAGTGAACCAACCCTCAACTATAACTGTGATGGAATAGATTCTCGGAAGAAATTCAGGATGCCATGGGCCAAATCCTAAATATGATGCAGAATAAAAAATGCATGGATCAAAATACTCTATAAATATGTAATTGGGTAACCTAGAAAAAGAGAAATGAAATGTATCTAGGCAGAAAGTTAGGAGTTCATCAAGATTGGTCAGTCTTGACAAATCTTCCCAAATGAGCAGGATCACTTTCTTTCAGAAGAAATCTGGAAAAGTCCTCAGCTCAGTTTGGGACAACTTCTGGATCCTCCATTTGTCTGTGCAGTCTTTTCAAAGGCAAGAAGAGATACAGGTAGTTCTTGACTAACAACCAGTCGCTTGGCAACTGTTGGAAATTACCACAAGGTGTCCCTGAGGGTACTTGCTACCCAGTTCTGAAGTTTTGATTGCTTCCCCCAGATCATGTGACCACATGTTGGGTGCTCAACAACCAGATTGCATTTTATTTTATTCTGTTCGTATACCACCTTTTGGTTAGATAGTATCATTGATGCAATGGACATGAATTTTGGCAAATTCAAAGAAACAGTGGAGGACAAGGGGGGCCTGGAGGGCGATTGTCCATGGGATTTCAAAGAGTCGGACACAATAAATGAACAAAACCCCCACCTTTATTACTTTTACAAGCAATTCAAGGCAGTAAACATAATCAATACTTTTTCCTCCACCTATTGTCCCCACAACAACAGCCCTATGAGATGAGCTGGACTGAGAGAAAATGACTGGCCCAAAGTCACTCAGACAGCTTTCATGTTTTTAGGTGGGACTAGAACTCTCAGTCTCTTGCTTTTGGTGCCTTAACCACTCGACCAAATTGGCATTAACAGCTGTTTGCAGCCTCTCATGATCATGTGATTAGATTTTATGATGGTTCTGCAAAAAAAAAAAAGCTTCATAGTAAACCACTGGTGTGTTTAGTGACTAAAGTCATTAGTCCTATATAAAGCACCCTATATAAAGTGTAAAGACCACCATTCATAAAATAGGGTTGGTGGCATGGGTGACCTGATTTTATCACTGTTACAACCATAATGGATAGCTCCATTGCATGGAATTTCATGGACTATCTGTACATTGCCGGAAATGGAGCATAGAAATTGAACTCTTTTATTTAAATCTAGAGTCCAGCTTTTGGAAATATCTGGAACAGATAAAAACCAAACAGGTTTGCACAAAACAATGTGATGTCATTTCAAAAGAAGGCCAAGTTGGATTTTTGTCACGTATCTTGTAATGTATGACTACTACGCAACTTTATTGGATAGCAACAATTACATACATAGATTTATGTCTGAATCCTATTAGCATTAATGCATTGAAGTGGTCTTAGGAGAGGAATGGGAAGAGGAATGGGAAGGGGAAAAACACTTATTAAGTAGCAGTCAACAGTGCTAACCATGATGGCCTTGAAAATACCTTTCTGGATTCTCTGAGTTCCTGTGATATGACTGGATGGGAATGAGAAGAATGGTAGTTTTCTTTCTATTGTAATGGCTATTTCCAAAAAGTGATACTTCTGGGTTTTGTTTTTTTACATTTCTTGATTTTGTTAACCATCTTGTTTTAACTTCTCTTGAAATCCCTGCACATGGACTTCTGTAGGATATGCTGGGTTTTTCTTTTTCTTTTTTTTTCAAAAGGTTAGGCTTCACTCTGATCATGTCACACACTTGCACAAAATGCTGAGACTTGCATTGTATGCAGTAAAGCTGTCATAACTTGTTTCCCAATCCCTCATACTGGATACTTCGGTTATTATATTAGGACAACACAGGATTTGAACATATTCTTGAGAGATCTCCCTTTTTAACTTCATGCTCGCTAGCTGATGGACAACAAACACACAAGCTTAGAAATGAATGGGGAAGTTCTAAGAAAGGTCTGCCCTGAGAGACCTCACTTAACAAACATTCAAAGTTTACAATTGACTCCTCCAAAAGTTACTTAATCTGTCACTGAAGTTATGACTGCCCTATTCTCTCCTTATGTCACATTTTGGAGCTTGGCAACAGGCTCAACAGCCTCCCAAAGTCATGACGGTTTGCAACATTTTTTGCTGATTTATAGAATTCTTGTCAGTTTCTTCAAAAACTACCCATGCGGGAGAATTGATTTGCTTAATGACCAAAGTGGTTTGCTTAGCAACCATGTAACTCATTTCTGATCATCATAAAAATGGTCATAAAATCAAGTTAGGTCATGTGGTGTCCCACTTAATGACTGCAATGACTTATTACTAAATTTGCAGGCTCAATTATGGTTGCTAAGTCCGGTGTGAGTCTGGTTTCCATTATGTCTTAATAGGTGGGAAGCTTTTACTTACTATTGTACTGATGAATCTACTTTTAATTTGGTTTCCACTTTATACTCTTCTCTCTCTCCTTCTTCCTCTCCTCCCTCTCTCTGTTTGCGTGTCTGTCTGTTTCTCTTTCTATGTGTGAATCTTACTGAATTATTCTGAAAGTTTCAAAATATTCTTATGAGCCATCCTGGAACTGAAAGGCATGGAATCCCTTTTTTCAATAACCAGGGAATTATGTTGTGGTGATGGTACCAGCAAAGATACAGTTAAAAGTAAATTAGAAAAAAAAAATCATAGGCTTTAAGTTTATCATGGTAGCTAAATGATCTCCACTGTCACACTTGGATATCATTCACTGAGGAATAAACACTAGAATTATTTTCTTAATGCCACGTTTGTGGCCTTTTTGAGGACATTTTGTTGGATCATGCTCAGGCAAAATTCAAACAGACAGAACCCTTTATTTGATTCAACAGTGATTAAAAATGGAATGTAAACTTATATTTGTTAAAAATGATATTAGGCTACCTTCTAAAAGCCAAATCATCACTGACTGAATTTGACCCACGTGCCAATGTAAGTCAGTGAGGCCCAATTTTAGAAAATCAGATCTGTTTTAAGGAACTTTGTGCTTATTGATGGGAACTTATTTCCCATCGATTTTAATTTTGTAGTTGCGTACTTTAATGGCTGGGCTTTATATGACCTTACTATTTGGCTAACATCTTGTTTTCTATATTTTGCAGCAGGTGATTCCTATTCTTAGATTATTATTATTTTGCCCCTTGGCCATTTTCCAGGAATGTTTGAGTATGAGCTTCTCTCCAATGTAAATTAACAGTGTTGAAAAACATCCAGCCGCTTCCTTATTTTGAGGACAATCAGAACTAAGTTGGTGCCACGGAAAAGATTGTTTCCTCAAACATCTGTTTCAGGGATCAGTTATACACTGTTGAACTTTAACTGACACTATCATCTCATTGTGGAAAAAAAAGTTATGAACAATTTGGATACCAGGAATGGCAACTACCGATTGCCATGTGTTTACAGAGCAGATTGTAAAGTCATTAAGATTTCATGAACATCAGAAAACAGCAGTATCAGAGACCAGGAGAGAGAAGGGGGAGGGAGGGAGGGGGAGAAAAGAGAAAGAAAGAGTGGAGAGAGAGGGAGAGGAAGAGAGGAAGAGAGAGAGAGAGAGAGAGAGAGAGAGAGAGAGAGAGAGAAAATCAATGTATCAGCTACTGATAAATGGCACAACATTCAGTAAACTAGATAAAATAGTTTAATAGTGGGAGTAGATATAAGACAATATGGACTGACGTAAAGAAATAGAGGAATACAATTCTTTTATAAAAAGCAATATTGTATTCTGCTGTTACACAAGGGAAAGTAGCTTGTACATAAGATAGAAGATTAGGAGGCAGTTGTAGAAAGACTGTCTAAGAAGCTATTTGGCTAAAATCAGGACCTTATAGACAAAGGTATCATTCAGAGGATAAATCTCCTTCACCTAGGTAACAATACTTGTTTCACAGAATGACTTACTTTTGCTGGGAGTTATGAGAGGCACTTATCCTCAAGTATATTTACAACAACACATGTCCGGAAACAAAAGGAATTATAAGTTAGCTCAATAAATGAGTAACATCTTATGAAAATGGTGCAGAGTAGCAGCACGAAGGAATACATGAAGCTACAATGAAAGCAAAGTAATTTAAAATATGAAAATATGCTGTGCGTAATCCTTTATTGCAGATGACGCTTATTTTGGAAACAGCCCTTTTATTTTAATGAATTTCAAATGCCACAAATCGTTTAATAGACTGGTTCTATAAAATCACGAATGGAGAAATGAGGCTCCCACTGCACTTTTCTTTTTTTTTTTTTTCTTTCGCACATTCAAGAAATATAAGTGATAGTTTTAATCCGATCTGAATTAATCTGATAAATACTCCCCCTTTTTTAAAAGGAAAAAGAATTTAAAAAATCCTGCAGAAATGACAATCAGCTACCATCCAAACCAGTCCCAAAACCACATCCAATAAAAAAAAAACAGCTCCCCCTCCCCTAAATTACAGCTTATTCTACCTGCAGAAAGGAAGCATGTCACCAAACTTCTCCTCCTTTCTTTTGACCCTTAGAAACCAGATACAACAGAGCAAACCTTCCACAGGAATTGAAAGCTTTACACTAAAGCCACACAGCATTACATCGTTCGCTGCCAAATCTATCTGCTCCAAGCATTTCAACGGGCACATTCCAAAACTGTTTCCATTGCTCTGAAAAAGCTGTAAGTTTCTTTTCCTGGGCAATTCCTTCCAGAAAACAGGGATGAATTATATTTGAGAACACATGCAAGCCCATAGTTCTTGACCAAAGCAGTCTCACGTCTCATTTCTGCAAATCTCTTGCTACCGATCTGGATAGAATGGATAGAATATCTGAGTAGGCTGGAGAATCAAAACTTGCAAAAAATGAACAGATGCACAAAGGCACTGGAATGCCAGCTCTGAGGAAACATTAATACTAAGTATGTGTACTTTTCAAGACGAGGTTCTATTTAATGACTTGGACTGTTTATATTTTGCTATGCTTAATTAAGCAAAGTAGCTGAACTCACCTATCCCAACCCATTTCAAAAAACCTCACAGTTTCTCTCTGCTGCTAAGAAAGTAATCGTCACGATAAATTAGGGAAGAGGAAAAAAAAGCTACGTGGCTCTTCTCTCTTTAAAATACATAAAGTTTGAAAGGGGTAAAAAGGGGTAATTTCTTCCAAAGTAAGCATCTGTTTCTTTGGGGCTGAAAGAAGTAATCAAATAATACAAACAATAACTTCCTTAGAAAACAACAACTACGGAAGGGAGAGAGAAGGAAGGAAGGAGAATAAAGTATTCTGAGGAAGTAGTAAAACTGGATTGCAGGACATACCGTATATATATATTTTATCTTGCAAGAAGCTTAATATTTAGCTCCTGATAGAAATTTTTGATGAAGGTACTCTCTCTGGAAATTTAAAAGTATGCAAATGCAAACTATATA
Source organism: Laticauda laticaudata (assembly GCA_004320025.1). Classification (NCBI taxonomy): domain Eukaryota; kingdom Metazoa; phylum Chordata; class Lepidosauria; order Squamata; family Elapidae; genus Laticauda; species Laticauda laticaudata. The sequence continues at coordinate 19,233 of BHFT01061792.1, forward strand.
GTGGCACGAACACACAGAAGCTATACTTTTGTTTTACATTGGCATTTTATTATTTAATTAAAATACTCTTATTTTTCTAGCTCGCACATGTTTCCCTTGAGACGATTTTTCTGTTAGCCTGCTGGCCTTGACTTCCAGCCAAAAACAATTCAGAAACAAAAAGAGACAACAAATCATATTTTCACAGACATTTTTATCTCTCAATAGAACCCTGTTTTCACACAACATCCGACAGACTCTATGGAAATTACAATTTATTGTTCTCGCCATCCAAAAGCAGTATGGCTTAAAAATGTCCACTGCTGCCTCCTACAAATCCTGACAATGTCTTAAGTTGAACTATTCATTGTCCAGGAATTGTCATTGGGCAACAACAGTGTAAACTTTTGAATGAGACTGATAAACAGTTCGCCAAGAATACACCAGAATATCAACCTAGAAATCAACAGAAATCCAGAAAGTAAGAGAAAAACAATTTAATGTTTCAAACACGATTGAATTATCCTTGAAGATTTTTTGAAAAGACACGATATATGTCAGAAAGATAGATAGTACATAAAAATGGGATCACCTATTACTTCATATCATCAACTGATTCTTACCTGATGGCAACCTTGAAGATTTGAGTCTCGTCCATATGATGAATAAGAGCTTCTTTCTGTTTTACCTGTTTCAGAGGAGACAGAGAAGTATTATCTGATAAGACAGTGTCCTTAATCTATTTTATAAAAAGCCTCTCATCTTTAAACCAGTTTAATAGTAATTACATTGCTACCATCTTTGGTCTTGGTAAATATATTTTGAATCCACATCACCACTGAATGGCACATGTTCCTCATCTCAATATCATAATTTTCTAACCACAAAAGACAATCAGAATTTCCTCAGATGATGAGCTTCTACCCTGTTTTGAAACTCAGGAACTTTATGCTTCTGCTCATGACATGCAATTGATGAAATCCTCCCAATATTAAGGATGGTAACTAGGAGAAAAGTTCATGGCTGCTTATACCTCAAAATGAAAATAAGGGGCAATCCACGATAGACCTCCATTTATTTTGCTCAACCTGGCCTTCTAGTCCTTTTGTGAACTCCAATGGCGTACTGTTCTTGACCATTATTCTTCGGTAGACCTGTGCCATAGAACTTCTAATGCGCTTTGCTTTAAAATATCTTCACTGCTTGCTACGATTACATTTCTAATTGGAAATGCCATTCAAACCTCCAGAATAAATATGTGAGGCAATCATTTTTAAAGGAGGAAACAGAATCTCTCTTTTCCTTTTCTTTCTTACCCCTAAAAACTGTGTGAATTTATTTTTATGAGCACAGCAGGAAGGTTAACCATGTCGTGACCTGACCATAATAATTCTCACTGATTACACTTGCAGTCACCAGTGGGGTCAGAGGTAATAAATCAAAAACTCCAGATGGTAAATTTAGCAAAGAAACCCCTCACAGGTCTGATTTTTCACTCTTTCCTCGTTGAATTCCCTATTGAATGACTTGATCTCTGCAGCTATGCTCCAGAAAGAGTATTTTATATTAAAATATATCACTCTCTAACAATATTTCAACTTTCTCGGAATTGTAGGAGACACAAATAGGCTGTGATATTTCATGCCAATTCTGGTATTTCCTGCATGCTCTTAACGTTTTCTTTAAAATGTCAACAGCACACAATATAATTGGATACGGACATTGTGAATCTGATGAAAATAAAATAATTGTTATTGGATATCCAAAACAATGTATACTCCCTCCATAACTTTTGGTGGACAACAGTAATGACCCTTGGGTGCCCAGATCTAATATAATGCAAAGTTCTGCTTGTTTCTGCAATCAAGCATATAATAAATTGCAATAACTAGCTACATATAGTACAGTACATTACCCCTGTAAATGAATCATTTAATTACTATCACATACTTTGCAAAACCACCTTTACTTTAAAGGATATTATTTTATTACAGAATATTATACTCAGTCTGGTTATTATTGAAATACAAGGTATAAGAAAAAAAGATTAACATTTTAATTTAATATAGAACAATAGTTTAGTAAACTAAACTTAAACTTTAAAGTTTCTTAAATTGTCAAATTAATTTTTTTGAAAAAATGCTTTTAAAATTGTCTTGTCATAATAGAACACAAAACTACAAGTTGAATTTATCAAAAATACGACAAGTTGAATTTATCTATAAGCCCAAGGATATAAATGTGACCCATTTTTTTTTTTGTGATTTCATAAAAAGGATCTTTTCCTAACCGTGATGAAAACTACAGAAAGGAAAGTAGAAATACTGAACTCACTTGAGATTTTGTGAATTATGAGTTAATGTGAGGGGGGGAAGAAGATGTCTATAAACAATTGATGAGACAGGAAACAAGAAAAAAATATCCTAAACAGGAAAGGAATAGTACAGGATTTACTTCAACTCACACCTCCAAGGTGAGTTTCCTCAAACTCAACCAAGCAAAAATACATTTTAATGAGGAGATGGGTGAATAAAGCTAACAAACCCAACCTACTGAATAAAGAACCAGGCAAATGAATTTCATTTACTATGTGAGTACCTGTCCTCCTCCTCCTCCTCTTCCTCCTCCTTACTATCGTATCAGATACAAACTGTCTCATTTTAATTTCGGTGGTTAAAAAATATTTATCTAGATGCAAAAATAAAACGCACTGCAAATTACAAGTTGTCAGGGTTAAAAATCTACTTCTATTTGTGTGGGGGAGGATAAGAGAACAGCACAGACATGAATCATTCTCAGTAATTTGAGTGTTTCCATGACATCAATGGGCACTCGTCCAGGACTCTGTCGAAGCTTGTGAGGTACCAAAGAGACACAGAAAGCAGCAGGAGATTGACTTCTTTTTTTTTTAAGGATTATGCTCCTTGTAAAGATTTCATCTGTAGCATCCATTTTTACCACCAGACAGATAGGAGATCAGGAATGAACATATTTCATCCTGAGAGTGTAAGCCTTTAACTTTATTTTTGTACCCCAATCCAACCAGGAACTTGTCTTTCCTTCCAGTTAAGAACAGAATAATCAAATTTACATGAAACTCTTTAGGGACGTAGAAGGATGTGTGTGTATAGCATTCGTATAGATGCACTATCAATTGTCATTGTGAAATAAGCTGACTTTTTTGGGGTAGATGTCATTTAATTCATGGAGGGGAAAAAAAATCTCCGGAGGGGGAAAAAATCATTTAAAAACCAGCTACTTTCTTTATGTTGATTTTCTGCTTAAAACTCACTAGCATATTTGTTTCACATAATAAAATTTGGCAGCGGCTTTCTAAATAACTGTCTGTGTGCATAAATTTAACACACACAAAAAAAACAAGCTCACTTGGAATATTTATATTTACTTTGCTGTGTCCATCGTTCTCAGGTATTACAAGAAGGCAGCAATTTAAATGTGCATTTGTGGGCTAGGATGCTATAAATTGTGATTTCTTAAAGGGATTGTGCATGAGGGTTCAATTTTTAAGGAATCGACAACAATGTAGAAACTCGACACATTCACTGCGGAATTTTCGAGACAACCTTCTAGTACCAGAATGCGGCAGCCGCTGCGGATATTTTTTGGCACAAAGACAACAGTTCCAGTGCCAAGCCCCATGGCTACGACTACTCGAAAGAGGCATAAGGGTAGCATTAATCGCTCAAGTCTTTTACTGCGTGGAGTATTGCTGTCCATAGCTTTTTTTTTTAAGCAAACCTTAAACGTACCAGTTAATAATTTGCATACAAACCAAGAAAAGGGTACTGTTCTATATCTGGTTAGATTCACCATCACTAGGACCAATATTGCACTGACTGCTAAATACAAAAAAACCCCAACAACTATGTTGTGATAATCAAAATAAAACTTACAAGAGAAAATGACCCAAACAATGACTTACTATTATACAAGTGGGAACCCTGAGAGTGATTCAAAGGAAATGCATTATTAATTATACTAATACCTTTTTAAATAAATAAACAGACAGAATACACACCAGCCAAAATACATACAAAGAAAAACAAAATGAACTGCCAAAGCTTTTCTCTAAGGCATAATACACATACAGACACATAAACACCCAAGAAATAAAACAAGAATCTCCTCTGAACTCAGTTGCTTACTATGCAGTTCCAAGCATCTGAGATTAACTGTAATCAAAATGAGGAAAAGGAAGAAATAAAAAAACAACCAGCACAAAAGCATTGTAGCATTTCCAGTCAGTCCATAAAGAAGCCGGTTCTTCTTAGTAACATCCTCTGAAAAATTAACTGAATTAACCCCAAAATTCAACTCCTCTAACTCTCACATAACTTTTTTTTCCTCCTTTTGTTCTGAAAGAAAGGTCAGCTTGTCTTCGCTCTACCAATAGATATCTTGCTTCTACAGTTGTGATACTCTTATATTTTAAACTTTTGTGACAGTTGGATTCAAGAGGCATAGTGACATATCTTCAGATATAGATTGACTTCAGATGGTTGAGGAACATTTATATTCACATTCTTAGTTTCACAGCAATGGGACTGCTTCTGTCTGGCCTAAATTGCTTATTTCATTGCTAGGGATTATTTATGCTGTAATTTTGAATTGCTAGGCATTGGGGGCGGGTGGAGCAAAGAAAATCCATAGGGAAGAAATAGAAAGGGTAAGTTTTATGTTCAGTATCAATACCTTCACCCACTGAAGTGCCCATCATGGTATACGTGGGAGATTTATGCTTGGAAAATAAGACAATCTTGTCTTCATATGCTACCTATAAGGCAAGAAGTTTTAAAAATAAAGGTGTTACATATACTGAATAATAGTTTTCTATAAGATATCTATAGGATGTCTATCTATCAGTTCTCTCTAGAGTGACTGGAATGTATTTAGGAAACATTTCAGATTTATTATTTCCATTTCTATTCCTACCTTACTTCCTCATGGGTAAACAATGTATTAAGACATATAGAGGGATTAATAAACCACATGCACCGTTCATTCATTTCTTCATTGATAGCTCTCCAGTGACTCTTTACAATTTTATTTTGACAACTGCACATATAACCTACTCATGTCTAATTCTGCTTCATTGTTTAGAGAAATCATGTCTATTAGGGCTCTCTTCGTCTTTTGTGGTAATAAATGGCATACAGTAATAGAAATGCAGAGCAACATAGATTTGCCTAATTCATTGGGAATTAACCAAATAACTAGGTCTCTACTACAGTCTGGGTCATTACAAATAAATAACCCCCCCACAAGGTTAACCACTTGTCAAACTTAGCATGTTGCCTGATTGCAAGCAGAAAGTTTTACTTGACCTGGTTAAATGGGTTGTGTGAACATAGCCATTGTGAGTTTCATTTATGAAACATAATCGAACAATTGTGAAGTATAAATCCAGTTTCATGGCATTATGGGGGATCTTCATTTGTTTGAAAAGAAAGCAATTGGGGACCTAGCATTTTTTCTATGACACTTAACTAAACTTGGCAGAGATCCTTTTCTTATGGAACCTTTTGAAGTATTTGACTGAAGCTTAAACATTCAGTACTAGACATTCATAAAGTGTGATGCACAAAAGGATCAAAGACTAACCCCAAAGGACTCTTACTGGCATTTTATAATAATATAAATTTGTTCCAAATTTCTGGTTTATTGAAATAAAATGAAGCTGCATATCAAAGAAATATAATATTCAACATAAACATAGAAACTACCGAACACAGAAGCAAACATTGATTCAACTTAGAGGCATTATTAAAAAAACAAAAAACAAAAAGAGTGATCTTTCAACTATGGTTTAGCAAGAATGAGAATGTATAAAATAACCCTTCCTTTTCTTTTGTTCAGCTTTCTTCGTTTTTGCCTGTGCTTTAACTTTAACTTTAGAATAACTACATGGGATGCACTGTTTATTACTATTGTAATCAGAAACTGTCCCAAGGAAATGTTTTGATACCTTGATGTAAAAGGGGTTTATAAATGATGATATATTTGGTTTTAACTATAACCTATTAAAATTCAGATATCACAGAAAAACATTGTTAGGACAGAAAGAAAAAAAGAGAATACAAAATGAAAGCAGGAGAACATGCACCATTAGCCCAGATCAAATGTTGTGATATCCAAATCAAGTCATCACATTGGCATTTCAAATCAATAGATGGGCCAGCAACAATCAAAGGTCTAAGAAATTGATATGCCCCAGAGATACAGCAAAAGGCAAATGCGTATTATTTTCAAAACATGAAAAACTTTTAATGAATACACTGACATATATAGAGATGGATTGTTCCTAAAGAGACATTAAGTTGCCACTGTAATGTGCTATTACAATGGGAGATTATACAGTTTAACATACCACATCAGAAGATAAAGACAAAGCAAAGCTTAAAGGTGCACTTAATGTAAAGATCTTTCCAGATGGACAGTTTTTGGTGTCAGGCTGATTCAATGTTTCTGACACCTACAACTTGCAAGGGGACTTTGCAAACTCCTGTGATGATTCTGTTAGCCTAAATAGCTGACTGAGGGCTTAGTCAGGACAGCATATGTGGCATAAATGAACATTTGTGCAAAACCTCGATATTGGTGGATGCTTTTATTTTTGAAGCTTTTTTACTCCAGCATACATTGTGATGCAAATCAGTCACAGAAACTGGTACTAGTGAAAATAAACCAGTATTTGTTTGGTTTTAATCTTAATATCTGATGCACATAAGCCATCAGTCGTATCTTTAAAATCTGATATTTTCATCTAATTGTGCTTTGTTGGGTTCAAGAAATATTTTTCAACTTTGCCAAATGACATTCACTGTATGGCCATCACATTTCATTTTAACAGAATATATATATTGCATGAGATACTAATTTGTCTATAAAATTATGGCCTTATACTATATTTGAATAGTTCAATTCATTCTTTAAAAAAATAGTCAGTAAACATTTCTTTATACACCATGCAGGAAATATTGATTTATATAGCTGATACAGGAACTGAGAATACAAATGTAACTTAATTCTAATTCAATTAACTTTTTTTTCCCAACACATTTTTTGTTCAAATGGCCTTTGAAGCAATAATATTACCTTTGTGATAGATCTCTAAATTTGTTTATCACATAGGAACTGCTTATTTTATGCAAATTAATCTCAATTCATTCAGATGGTCTTACATATAAAGAACTCCACACCATTTCTTACACCAATGATTTAAAGCAAATGTCTTGATATATCCATTATCAATTTCCTATCAATTTCAAAGTCTTCTTTTATCACAAAAACTTTTGTGCAGGTATAATGTAAGATGGGGTATCAAACTTGATTTCACTGAGGGCCGCATCAGAATTGTGTTTGACCTTGGGGGGGGCAGAATGGGCATGACCAGGATGGGCATGGCCAGCTCAACATCACTCATGTTGGGGGCACCTGTGGCAGCCGAAGTGCTCTGCCAGTGAAAATGGAGCTCAGGAAGACCACCTGTAGTCCTTGCGAGCTCCATTTTCTGCTGCAACAGCTTCCTGCAACCCTCTGCCAGCTCCTGAGCTCCGTTTTCACCAGCAGAGGCACCACAGCCCAGTCCACTGTTTCAGGGCAGCCCTGTGGGCCAGATCTAAGCACCCCCCAGGCCGTATCCATTCCCTGGGCCTTGAGTTTGACACCCCTGTTTTAAGATGACATCTCAAACTGAATCAGTGAAATGCTGATTTTAAAAATCTACAGAAAAATAAATGAATCACAAAGGTTCTTTTTCAAAAGGCAACTGGACTTTCTTTGTTTCCCCTTGAAGACATTTCACTTCTCATCCAACAAGCTTCTTCATCTCTGACTGATTGGTGGAAGATGGAAGGATTTATATTCCTTGCAGTCATCTTGTCATTAACACTCTTTTTGAAAGTCTTTGAGGTCCCTTGGAGGTTTATCTGTGCCCTCAGGTCATCTGAATAGTACAAATGGGTGTGGAACCTTCTTGGAATTGCTCAAACTGCTGAGACCTATGGAGATGTTGGCTTTGACATTTCAAAGGAAATGTAACATACTATATTTTTTTGTTTTTTTTCTATTCTGCTTTATTATTTTTATAAATAACTCAAAGCAGCAAACATACACAATTAATACTCTTTCTTCCTATTTTCCCCACAATAAGAACCCTATGAGATGGTTTGTACTGAGACACAGAGTAACTAATCCAAAGTTACCCAGTCAACTTTCATGCCTTAAGCGAGGACTCTTGTCTTCTGGAGGTAGCTCCACTTCCAAGGTCTTGCTAGATGGCAAGATTTCAGGCAATGGACCTGGAGTGTTATTTCCTTATCTGACTTAGCGAGACAGATGGATGTTCTTAGGGAATGGCAGTCCTACAAATAACCAGCTACTGTACCAGGTGGGGATTTAAAGGTTATAACCTATACCTTGAGTTGTACCCAGAAGAAAAAAATGGAGAATGTAATTGGGGTGGTTATCATCAATAGAACATGCTACTAAACAGGTAGGATTTTTTTAAAATATTGAACTAGTTCCTGTCAATAATAAATATACAAACTGAAAGTGTTTGATAGAAACAGTATTTCAGTGGAAAACACATATCTGAGACCCTCCATCAGATTATTCATCTCAGAAATATTTTTGGGGGGAGGAGAATAAAAGGCTTTTTCCTTTTACACTTCTCACATCAAGAGTAAGCATCATGCGATTCCCTGATTTTGATTTCAAAAATCTCATTTGACCATGTCAAGATCTTGGATGAGATTCCAGCTATTAAGCAAGAAATCTCAGTTATGTTAACTTTGGCTGGGTTATCAGTGTATTTTTGGAAACAATTGTGCTCTTCTGCCTGTGGGTGATGCTTTAACAATATTTTTTCTCAACTTATTGAAACTGAATTGCAGTTCAAGAAAAAAAAAAGAATCACTCTGCACAAGAAATTTATTTTTATTTTTAAAAAGTTATACCTGGTTCAAGGAAAGTAAATGTGCATGGGTTATTTTGAAATCTTAATTAAAAGAACTGGATTGGATCCAGATGTAGGTACATCGAGTGAGTTATTGGTCGCAGACTTTTAAAATTTCTGCTCCATTCACTGACCATATTTTGGGTTTGTCCATCATATCTGTCTCCATTTAATAACTAATTCCTTCAAATAAGTTGCTTTTTTATTGAGTAAGTACAAGAACTGTTAAATTTGGAATTTGTGCAAAATCTGTTTATACTCAATAAAAAAACAACTTATTTGTTTGGTGGTAATAGCACAAGAAGTTAATATTGTTGATATTTATGATTGGTTGGAAACCTCAGATTTTAGTCAACATGGAAATAAATTGATCTCAAAGGCTATAGAAGCAGCAGGATTAAATTGGACCAATAAACGTATGTAACTTTAAAAAAGTAAATCGCATTCCTAGAGGTATATAATAAATAAAAATGTAGCCCTAACAGTTGTCAATTGATACCAATGCTGAACAGTCTAAAGATAAATATTTTTTTAAAAAAACCATTGTAAGACAGTAGTCTAATACACTTCTTATGGGCATTTCATAGAAATGTGTTTGGTCAGGATAACTAAACTGTTTTCCTCCAGGGAAAACAAAAGAATACATCTGGCAACAGTATAGAAATGGTTTCCTTAGACGTAGTCCATGGATGGATGGATAGATGGGGGGGGGGGGGGGGGNGGGGAGGGAGGGAGGGAGGGAGGGAGGGAGGGAGAGAAAGAGGCAGACAGATGGAACCTTAACTTATTTAAGTGCTAACTCTAAAAAAATAACAACAGGATATAAAGAAAATAATCTGAGAAAAAAATGGATTAGATTAATTCTAAACCTTATCTAAAAAGCAATTCAAGGATTTTGGCTGGAAAGAGACTAAGTTGGGAAGCACACTTATCATCTCCCCTCTCTAAATTTGTAGCAAAACGTAAGTGTGAGCACAATGCCCCTAAAGATCGATTTGTAAATTTTATCTTGAGAGAACTAGAGAAACTCTCACTAAGGAAAAATTCTGTCCTGCCCAGAACATGTTTTTCTCCTGTCCCTCACCTTCTCATTTTCCAGTATCAGTTTTATATCATATTTTTGCTTACATCTGTCTGTCTGTCTGTCTGTCTGTCTGTCTGTCTGTCTATCTCTCTCTCTCTCTCTCTCTCTCCCTATCTATCCACTTCAAGAAACAATATTTCCTGTCTTAGTGATTTAGTTTAATTATGCAGAATAGGAAAAATGAAGAAAGCCATCTCAATTATTTGGCTGAAACTGATGGGAGTTTTCCCTGCTTAGCAGCACTGTTTGTTCTATTACACCTCTACCTACTTCTCAGTGCCATAGATAATGACTAGTTCTGGTTCATTATTCTTCTGCCCTCATTGTTTTCTTCATCATCATCATCATCATCATCATCATCATCATCATCATCATTTTGTATTCACAAGGATGATGTCAGGAAGCATTGCCTGTGTTCTGGCCACATACAATAGTCTATTCTTCTTGACTGTGCTATGATTAAACCTAATTAGGAAAAACTGGACACCCACAGGGAAAATAAATAGGATACATACATCAATGTACACACACTATAACTTATGTAGTTGAGTGAGATGTCTGGAGAGAGCATATTTATTTATTTATTTATATCCCACCTTTTATTTTATTTAGTTTTTATAGAAGGTAGAGAATATACCTAATGCTCCTTCCTCTTCCCCCCACCCCTAAAACCCTTTGAGTGTTGTGGTTTGCTGGCAGCAGGTGTGGACAGCTGAGGTCTCGGAGAGCGAGGACTCGGATGAGGGGCCTGCATGTGATGCAGGGATTGGGCCAGGACTATCAGATAGTGGAGTATGCCTTCGGAGCTTGTGGAGGCTAGCAGCAGTGATGCAGAGGACTCCAAGGAGCCTGTGCCCAGTGCATATGCACGCAGGGCTGTTCAAAGGAAAGAGCAGCTGCAGCAGCATGGGTGACTCAGGAGTAAGGCTGCAAGGTGATAGTCCCTCCCTTAAGGGAGAAAAGCCAGCCCTCAGAGGTGGGATTCTTTGCAGGAAGCAAAGAAGTTCTTGCACTTCAAGTTCTCGTGGACGTTTGGTTTATCCTAGTTTGTTTTCTGAGACTTTTGGCTTTGAATATTTCCTTGCACATAATCCTGTATTCTTGGCAGCCTTGAACAACCTTGGCAGGGCTTGCTCTTATCTGGGACAATTAGTTTTAATAGTGCTTTGCTGTGAATGAATAGAATTCACAGAAATGCATTAAAAACAGTTTTGTTTTTATCTATGTTTTGCATTTGTTTGATTTGAACGAGGCCAGAACATTGAGTGGGTTGAGTTGAGAATAGGTGATTGGCCCAAAGTCACCCAATCGGCTTTCATGCCAAAGCGGAACTAGAACTCAGAGTCTTCTGGTTACCTTGTTCACTGGACCAAATTGGCTCTCAAATAGAAGGGTGGTATTTTTGTCACGAAGTCACAATCCTAATGCTTTGGTATGGTCATCATATTTTTTTAATGCTATTTGCTCTTTGATGTATAGGTTAAAAAAACCATATCACATTAAAGAATTTGATCACTGCCACAACTTCCAAGAAAAAATTACATAGGCTGGGTTCATGCAAGAAAAATCCATACTATCGTAGGAGTTACTCTATTATATGATCCGAGGTGCTATGTTCTGTAAATTAAGGTTTATGGTTTAATGTCTAGATAACAGTGGTTTATTGAATAAATCACAGGAAATCAAAACACTGTCTTTGTGTAATATATAAAGGAAATTGTTAAATACTCAAAGCTATTACAAGCAATTCAATTTTCATTATAATAGCCCTGTAGGATAGATTGTATTTTTTATCCCATGTTATAAATTGTGATACCAAGAAGGAATGATTTACCTAAAGGAATCAGTTCACAGTTCAAACTTCAATGATACATTTTTCTTCCTGATTTTCTTGATCACCATGCTACAGCATGCTAGTTTTCTCTTATTAACAATTTCTTCTATCCAAAAAGAGTTTCTCTGTTTACCTGTGTTGAAGAATTCAGACTACAAATGCACAATGTCTATGTGAACTCATTTTCATATAATTTATGAACTCATAAAAATTTATTTTAAAAAATTATGAACTCATTTACATATAAACTGTAAAAGCAAAACAGAATAAAACTGATCATAGGATTTTCTTCCTGGATGTGAGGATATACAACAAGATTACTGGATATATATATATTACATATGTTTGTTTTCTGAAACATTATTATATATATATATAATATTTCAATATTATATATAAACATAATTATATATAATTACAAACATTATATATGTTTGTATGTATATATGTATGTATGTGTGTGTGTGTGTGTGTGTGTGTGTGTGTGTGTGTGTGTTTTTAAGCTTCGTCGGGTACTTACATGTGTGCTGTTTAGCTCTTCGGGTATATCCCACGTCATTGTATTCTGGTAAACGTTGAAGCACCGTTTCAGCAGATATCTCATGCTGCATCATCAGGCTCTGTATTGAGTAGTTCTTGGGTTTCAAAATTTGAGGCTGGTCCATTTCTGATTGGTAGGAGCCTGGGTCTGTGTTTCATTGGACTTGATGTTTGATTTGATTGGTGTTTCTGGTTTCTTCTGGTCTGTTTGTGCTTTGATTGGCTTGCAACCCTCTTGTTCTGTGTGGAGGCTTTCAGTGCACGCTTGCTCCGTGTGAAAGGACGGCTGCTCTCATATGCAAGCTGCTATTTATTAGCAAAGCCTCGGGTTTTCACCTGGGTGCTGGTGGGGGGGTGTTTGAGTGAGCTATCAGAGGGAGTCTGTTTGTGCCAGGGTGTTTCCTGGCCTGTGGTGTGGAGATCTTTCTATTTGAGAGTGCAGCTTCCAAATGATCTGACAGTCTGCTGGAACATCTCTTCTATTCATGCTTTCAGGTCTTTTTTCAATCTCTATGGCTTCTCTTATGATTCTGTGGCTGGGTTTTCTATAGTGGCTAGGGGTTTTAGTGCCATTGAACGTTGATGTGTGACCTGTGGTTTCATGTGTTTTGGACTAGTGAGGAGGTTGTGTTCCAGCTTTTTACTGCATTTTTGTGTTCAATCTAGGCAGTACCTTATTCTTCTATTGGTCTGTCCAATGTAGTGTCGGGCATGATATACAGGGAATTTGTAATCCTTGTTTCCAGGTCTAATTTTGGTCTTTGGGGTTTTTCTCAGGAATGGCTGCTATTTTTTGTCCTGTTTTGAAAGGCAGTGTTGATGTGAATGCCTGTGTAGTATCTTACTGATTTTATCGTAGTACCCTCTTATGTAGGGCAAGACAGCTGTTCCATAGGTCTGTTGGTCTTCTAGGTCTCTGTTATGTCTTGGTGTTTTTTGTGGATCAAGTTGTGATTTTGTGTTTTTTGAAGCCATTGGCTGGTTCAATAGTTCAGTCAGGGTGCATAGTTCATCTTTATATGTGTCTTATCTGCCAGGGCGTTTGGGGGGGGTTCTGGCAATTAAGTGTTTACGCCACGGGCGAAAAATTTTTTTTATCTGTGCTGGGTGGTGGTGGAATTTGGGCGTTGAGGTAGCGGTTGGGTGTGTTTTCTTTTGGTAATGGTGTGTCCCAGTGTGCATCTGTTCTTTTGTCGATTAGTACATCTAGGAATGGTTAGTTGTTTGTTGTATTTCCGTTCCATGTGAACTTGATTTTGGGGTGTGTGTTGTTTAGGTGTGTAGGAGAATTGTTTAGGTTTTCTTTTTCCATGGGGCGCCAAATCATCAAATGTGTCATCGAATGTAGCTTAGCCATAGTTTGGGTGTGTGTGGGTGGCATTAGCCAGGGTTCAATCAGAGCCGAACTTCGAATTCTTCCATGAACATGCGTTTTGCAATGAGGGTGAACAGTGGTGATCCATAGGGGCTCCTTGCAATTTGCCAATTGTATCACCACTGTCACCTCGTCATTGCAAACCTGTTCATCGGAACGAATTTCGAATCCAGAAGCCCTGCAAGAATCTCATCTGCCACTCATCAGCTTTCTGTTGGATGTGTCTCACAGCTCCTGGTTTCAATGTGAGGCTGGTCCATTCTGATGGCTAGGAAGCCTTTGGGCTGTGGTCATTGGACTTGGAGTTTGATTGATGGTGTTTCTGGTTTCTTCTGTCTGTTTTGTGGCTTTGAATGGCTGGCAACACTCTGTTCTTGTGTTGGAGGCTTTACAGTGCAGCTTGGCTCCGTGTGAAGGGACGGCTTGCTCTTCATTTAAGCAAGCTGTATTCATTAGCAAGCCCTGTGGGGGTTTCACTGGGTGCCTGGTGGGGGGGTGTGAGTTGGAGCATCAGAGGGAAGTCTGTCTGTGCTCAGGTGTGGAGGTGTTTGAGTTTGGAGGCATCAAAGGAGTCTGTCTGGTGCTTCAGGTGCCTGGGTGCCCTGGGTGGGGGGTGTTGAGTTGGAGGCACAGAGGAATAGGCAGCTTGCTAATGAAGAGCAGCCGTCCTTCACGGGAGCCAAGCTGCACTGAACAAGCCTCCAACAACAAGAACAGAGTGTTGCCAGCCATCAAAGCCACAAACAGACAGGAGAGAAACCAGAAACCAATCAATCAAATCCAAGTCCATAACCACCGACCCAGGCTCCTAGCCAATCAAGAATGGATCCAGCCGTCAAAATTTTAAAACCAGGAGCTGTGAGAACCCACATCCATACAGAACCTGAGATGGCATGATGAAGATTCCTGGCTGAAAACGTTGCTTACAACTTAACACAACTACAATGACGTGGGATAACTACCTGAAGACAAGCTGATCAAGCACACATGTAAGTACCCTCCCGCGAAAGCTTAAAAAAACATACATACATACATACATACATACATACATACATATATATATATATACATATATATATATAAATAAAACAGAATTTAGGATATTTTACATTTAATCTCAACAAGACAAAATGCCAACTTTATTCAGGAATAACAATTACACAACTAATGAAAAGGCTTATAGTACAAATTTCCAACAGAGTTGAACAATGACATATTTGATAATTCATCCAAAAGGTTTGAATTAGCATTATCCAGCAGAGGGCATCCATAAGCTAAAAAGATAGTTACACTTGAGACCTGTTTGGGGTTTTATTTTGTTTTGTTTTATGCCCCCCCCCTCCATTGGTATAGGTATGGAAATGGAAATATGGGGGAAATTCTCACTTCATTAATAAGCAGATCACGGTAAAATGCATTGTGGGAACTAGTGCACCAAAATAGTTTTCTGTTTATGTGACACCTGTTTTCTTTAATTCCAACGAAGTACATTATGTTAAGGATTCTTTGAAAGTTTCACAGACTTTTTTTTTTCATAATCAAACTTCATTTCCCTATTTTGCCCCCCCCCCCAAAGATAATGTGCTTTGGCTCCCAAATTCGTAAGAAGTGTAATTAAAATGAATGTTAAATGTTGATAAAGAATTCACAAAAGCTACTATGATACATCATAGTAGGTAGGAGGTGGTGCACTGAAGCTTCAAAATTAGCTAAGGTACAAGCAGATTGAAATCAGATTAGGTCACAGGGATGCTTGTTTGTTGATAAAGCAAAGATACTAAATTTGAGATTTCTATAAGGACTGGTAGTAGCAAATGAATACTCATAAAAACTCTTCCTCTCCATGAAAACCTCACAAATTTTGTAGCAGGAGGAATCCTCTAGCATGTTTTTTTTCCTCTTCTTCATGACCTATTATTTTGTAACCTAGCTTAAATTAAGTCCATCAGATGTCTTAGATATTCAGAGAAATCTAAGCATTCTATGTAACACCATGTGTTAAATATACATTAAACAAAAGCAATAGTCTCTCGCTTTCTTACTAGCAATCATACTCTCTATATAAAGCTGGAGTAATTTGTCTGTGAGTTCACTGTTTTGTAACCTGGTTTAAACTAAGCCTCAGAGAAATCTTAAGTATCCTATGTAACACCACATATTAAATATATAACAATAATTTCCCTCTCTCTCCCTCTCCCTTTCTTTCTCTCTCTCTCTCTCTCAGTCACAAACATACATACACTCCAGCAGTGGAATCGTACCTGTTCCACTACAGGTTTGGTGATCGTGTGTGCATGCGTGCATACCTAATGTGCATGCCCCTAACGTGCACTTTCCCCACACCAGCTGAGGTCTGCAGTCAATCAACTGAGAGGATAAAGAAGAGAAAAGTACAAGGGTGGGTGAGAGGGCTGATCCTATGCCTTTCTCTTCTTTATCCTCTCAGCTGATTGTTGGAGGCTTGTTTTACTACTGTTCGGCCGAACCAGTCCAAATTGGTAGTATATTAAAGTATAAATTAATTAAAACTAAACATTAAAATCTAAGGAAACATGTGGACGGTGGGGGGGGAGGGGATGTGAGGTGAGATCTGTTGTTACCTGACCCACCACCTCCACTGTGCTCTTCCCCCACTGGGGTCCCAGTCCCAAGCCAACTGGAGGAGTCCCTTCTTTAGGACCTTATGAAAAGATAGAGGAGAATAAGCAGAAGAGGCCCAGCAACAGGATACCAAGACTTGTAAAATAGGCATTTTAAGTTACATGTAGGTCATAATAAATAATACTTATTGCTTGGCCATGGTGAGTTGCAATGTTGCTGCATCAGTTGAAATGAAAAGCTTTTATTATTCCTAAACACTTGATTTCAGAAACATTTGCACAATCTGTTAAGTCCAGACGAATTTAAATGGTTCTGACATGCAGCCTGTTAGGGTCAGTGACAAGGATAATGCCTCCGTTTGTGGGTAAAATTTTGTGGCATATAGGTCACTCTCTTAAGGGGAATCAACTGTATCTTTCTTCTTTGCATTTCCACCACAATCCTTCATCCTGCAGCCTAGAGCTGAGAGTGAAATGCAAGAAAGAAGTCGAGTGCTCAAAGCAAAAATCTGCTTCCAGGACAATCCATTATATCTGACAAGTTAAATGTTCCATGCTACACCATATGGCATCAGAGCAGGGCTGATGGTGGAAGAGGAAAACTCAGCAAATGCATCACAATTAAGGAGTTTGACTACAGACTATGTATGTGTGTGTGTATATATGTATGTGCATATTCACCCCTCAATATTTTAGAGATAGATAGATAAATAGATACTCAATTAAGACACTCTGTATAATTTACCAGCTCATAGTTCACCAGAATGTTTTCTTTAATATTATAGCTACTATCACTTAGAAGAGGGTTCTACACAGTGGTGTGATTCAACTGGTGTAACAATTGCACGAATCAGCTTTGCTTTGCTAAAAAAAACCAGGAAATAAAGCAGAGGAAAGAGCAGGGGTGGGAGGGTGTGGGCCAAATGCTCACCGGAACTACCAGTTCGCCCGAACCAGTCCGAACCACTAGAAACCCACCACATGTTCTACATGGTTCCCTGCTTATAGATCTGCTACCAACTGTGGAGCCTTTTTATATGTCTTGATGCTACATGTATTATCCAGGAATAATAAGGATTAAAAAGAGACTTCCTTAGATATTTGGTTGGTAACAATGAATTAGAGTAAGATTTAGATGTACTGTGTGCTCCTTGGGTCGACTGAGAAGAAATGGCTTCTCAAGGGAAATAAATTTGAACCCACGACCACAGGATAAAAGAATCTACAGTCTGATTCCGAGATGGAAACTAAACCTTACCATCTACTAGGAAGAAATGGCATCAGTGTCTTTAATTGGAGTCATCAAGCAGGTATAGAAGTACCTTGCTATTAGACTTCATTGTCTTATTATATTTGCTTGTAAATTCATTGTTTTGAATGATACAACTGGTTATTATAGGCAGATCACAAGGTTTATTGTTTCTTATGCATAAAGATTTGTTTTCAGAGCAACTAATTTGAATTTTCTGTCTAAAATTAATGGGTTAACTACAATATCAAAATCAGTCAGTCAATGATAGAAAAAAGAATAACAGGAAGAATAATAGGAGTCCATCATATTATTTACAGACAACGGACTATTTAGGGCCATGTTCTAAATCAGTGTTCCCAACTTTTGTTGGGGAGGGAGAAGGAGAGGTGAATTGAGCCACATGAAAGGTGGGCCGGTGTGCATGTGTGCGTGCCCAGCTCCAGTTCCAAATAAGCTGGGGACCCCTATTCTAAATGACCAATAGCCTTTTTAAAAACTCAATAGAGCAAAACTCTCATGTTCTTTGCCCCATACCTAAATTATAAAATATTATTGGATGATATACTTTTTTGAGATGGGCAATATCTTCATCACACAAACCTTTATACAAGTAGACAAAAAGTGTGACCATTTTATATTGGGAGCTGTATTATGTATTTTTGTACAGATTTTTTTTCTATCTGCAGATGAATTACTTGCCAATTCCAAGTTAAGGCCCATGGACAAAATACCTCCAGTCAGAGGTGGTATTCAGCAGATTCTGACCAGTTCTGGAGAACCGTTAGCGGAAATTTTGAGTAGTTCGGAGAACCGGCAAATCCCACCTCTGACTGGAGATTTTACAGTATCCTTCCCCTGCCACGCCCAGCAAGCCACGCCCACAGAACTGGTAGTAAAAAAATTTGAATCCCACCACTGCCTCCAGTGTGTGTGGGGGGTGGGATGGGGAGGGAGCATCTATTTCCACTCAG
The DNA here is from genome assembly GCA_004320025.1 of Laticauda laticaudata. Taxonomy (NCBI): domain Eukaryota; kingdom Metazoa; phylum Chordata; class Lepidosauria; order Squamata; family Elapidae; genus Laticauda; species Laticauda laticaudata. Next base: position 37,845 of record BHFT01061792.1, read on the forward strand.
TTTTACTCTTTTCCAGTCATTAATTTAGAGAAAAAAGGCAAGGAAAACAGACACATCTATTTATTTCTGTTCTCCTCTTGACAATTGGTCTCTGAGAATAAACTCTGATCAGCATAAGCACCCCATCCTAGGTTCCTGTGAAGAAGATGCATATGAAGGCCAATATTAGCTAAAAAGAACTAATGACTGCAATTTCACATTTTGTGGTATATAACAACAACAATAATTGTAATCTTCCGTGGGACAATAGGAGCCCAATGGAGAGACACAGCCAGTGTAGTACAGTATGTTATTGTGTAGAAATTGGACTCAGATCAAAGACACACAGATTCAAGTACCCATTCAGCCTCTGATATTTATCATTTACTTAACCAGCATGTATTTTACTTAGCAGCCAATATATAACAATTGTTTTAACTGCCTGGGTCTATGTATTACTGAGTCTCACAATGAACAAAGGTCTACTGTTCCTTCTTTTAACCAAACTACCCTCAGCTTAACGTAGTTATTCTGATAATTTATAAGAAAAAGTTTAAAAAAAAGAGTCATGTCACATGATTCTTTTTTTCCAGCTGAATCTGAAAAAAAGGAATACACATTTTGAAGAGACTACCCAGAAGCCAAGTTTAGAAGATTATTTGTAAAGAAAAATCTGAACTATATATTTTTTTAATTGACCTTTCCAAAGAACGTGTACAAGAGCATGAAAGGATTCATCCATTCAGACTGAACTTTGTGGAATTATTACTTATGTAGCATTGTCTGGCTATGTTATGAATAGACAGATACAGATAAACCACATTTGCACACCATTCAAAAGAGACAATCAAAAAGCTAAGAAGGAAAGACCAGAACACATCATTTTCAGCAGCCTACAACTAGATAAGCCGGGATTAACACCAGACAAACAATTAAGTAACAAACAATACCTTAATGATAGATCTACCAAGGAGAAAATCATATGCCCACCAACACTGGCAGGGCAAGCTGCAGTCGTTAAACCTCACACTCATTAACAATGATGGTATAACCTAGTCAGGTAATGAAATGTTGCAAGCAAACCACAAGCTCGGAGAACACTACGGACTCTCCATGCTGTGAAGCCTGTTTTAAAATTATGGGATAATTTCCCATCCTCACTCCAATCTGCCTATGCAACTAACACTCATAGCCTACTTAGCAAAGACTAACTGTGGGGAACACTCCTATTAGCTTTGTTTAAACTGCATTAAAGTGGGGAAAAGGACTCCCAAAGAAAGTGATACCGCATAAAAAACAATCCCTTTGCAGAGCATCTCCAAGTACTCTCCTTCCTTGTAACTAGAACATTCTATTAACATAAGCACAGTGAAGCTTATCTAATTTCATTTCTCTGACCGGCTATTATAAGCAAAGCTTTGCATTACAGACTGAATCTTTCAAATCAGCAAAGCTTCAGTTTTGCTCGACAATTTTTTTTTCAGAACAGTAGGGAAATGAATGTGAGAATTAAGTCATCCTAATTCTTCAAGAGGTTGTATTAAATAGGTGTCTTTGTGCGCTTCAACACAACATCCAAATCCAAGAATTTTGATTCACCATGATTTGATTTATTAGGCCGCAACATAATTCAGTTTACTTTGGGGAAACAGAAAACAAGGGGAATGTAATTATGAATCTGTAGTAGCAGAACAATAAGAGGCAGGTATGAATAGGTAACTTTGTCAAAATGAGCCACCAAAGATTGCTTAGTGAGCAGCATTCAGAGTAAGTGAGGAGAGGAAGGAAGGAAGGGAGTAAGGAAGGAAGGAAGGTTTTCCACCACACATTTCCTTCCTTTTCCAGGTTTTAAATAGCAGGAAAAGAAGTATTTCCATATTTGCCCTTAATACTGTCCAATTCATATAGCCCATTGGTGGCTAACCTTTTTGAGCTCCTGTGCCAAAAATTGCACATACCAGCACCCAGAAGGCAATGCGTGTGGGCCTCCCCATGCTCCCTGCGCATGCACGTGTGACCCTCCCATCTCCCATGCCCCCTCGCGCATGCGCACTAGATACCCAACAATCAACTGGTGGGCATGCATGCACAGTGGAACTCTTCCAGATGACCTCTCGCGTGCTGGCAGAAGTGGCTCTTTGTGCCATAGGTTCGCCATCATGGATATAGCCCCTCCCCATTTGTTCAAGGTCACATTATCAAATTTAGTGAAAATAAGGTCAAAATTTGGTGGCAGAAATTAAGGATGGGAAGAAAGGTCAGTTTTCACCCCCAAATGCCTTCCACTTTATTTCACCATTATTTTGATGAGGGTAGCTACAATGTCATGATTCTGAAAAGCAGCCATTTCCCCCCACTGAATTTCAGCATTGTGAAATTGAAGGAAGAAGAAGGACTGAAGCCTGTGGAAATTACAACTAAGTTCATTTAGTGGCTGTTCAACAGCACTGAAAAAAGGAATTTATGATTGTTTTCACACTTACAACCACTGCAACATCCCCATGGTGACATGATCAAAATACAGATACTGAAACAGAAACTGACCCACATTTATGACAGTTGCAGTGTCCTGTGGTCATGTGATTTCCTTTTGCAAACTTCTGACAAGAAAAGTCAACTGCATTTATTTAAACAAGAAAAGTCATAAAATTGGGGAAAATTTACTTATGTTTAATTAGCAACATACATTTTGGGCACAATTGTGGTCGTTAAGTTGAGGACAACTTGTATACCATAGTCAGTAAATATACCCCAAAATTAAAAGATTAATTTTAAATTAAAATTATTATTAACTTAATTAATATTAATAAAATTTAAAATATTTAATAACCTAGTTAAAATAATTATTTTGATATCTGTTGCTACTTTCATCGCTTTAATTAGATCTTACACACAGGCACACACTAAAGAAGCAGTGGATACAAATCGGCAGGGGTAACAGAAGTACTCCTCATTTAGTGACTAACTTGTTTAGTGATGATGAAAAAGTAACTTTGTGACCAATCCATGCTTTTACAAATTTCACATGTTGCCTAAAATAAAGGAAATCTCAAGCATGTTTCCACTTAGTGACTGCTTTGCTTAACAACCAGGCTGCTGATCCCAATTGTGGTTGCTGAATGTAAGTAAAGTATTCCTAAAGGCAATTGGACTAAGTAAAGTATTCTATGGATATACTCCTAGAGAGATGGAAATAAACTGTTCCATGTATGAGCATTATCATTTAAAAACTATAGTATATAGTGCAAAATTGCAGTGCAATCAGTTCACACTACAAAGACAGTTTCAGCAGAGAATGGAAGTAAAGTTAAAAAAAAAATCCAAAAACCTTGAAAGAAAGATATAGTTATACAATTCACACTATTATAATGAGGAAAGTCTTTTATAAACCTAGCTACTGTATACAGATCAACATTTTTATTGCAAATTAAAATGCCCATATGGTATAGGAATACCTTATCCAAGAAACTTCCAAGTGCCTTAACTGTCAGCACTGAACCTTTGTAATGTTAACATTGTTATCTAAATTCTAGTGTAGTTTGATTTTGAAAAGCTGTGTTCTTTAACCATTATGAAATACAATTAACACTTTAGGATAAATATGTATTTTACCAGAACTCTGAGTAAGATAATCACACTTGCAGTTAGGATGAGTGAAAAAAGAAAATCTAACACACTGTCAGGGGCAGAATTTTCTCCACTAACTTGAGCTTACATAATTTAATGGCATGAAAGGAAAATAAATGCAAATTTTAAATCTGCAGAGGACAATGTGCAATCCCACATTGCTGTTAATATCACAACAAACTAAGTACAGCTGTTTCTAGAGGGGTAGCTGCATTGATTGGCTGCAGCAAAATGAACAAAAAAATATGTGGCAACTGAAAGAGTTAGCATGGCAGAAGCTTTCAAATTTTTAGTTGACATTACTAGATACAAATATAAAAATATCCCTCTGTTAATGCAGAATCAAGATCACATGTAGTGTTAATATCACTTTATAATGCCACTTGGAATACTGCATCCAGTTTTGGTTACCACAATGTAAAAAAGATGTTGAGACTCTAGAAAGAAGTTCAGAGAAGAGCAACAAGGATGATTAGGAGACTGCAGGCTAGAACATATGGAGAATGATTGATGGAATTGAGTGAATCCGTGGAACGGCTTGTTGTGGGTACTCCATCACTGGAGGATTTTAAGAAGACACTGGACAACAATTTGTCTGAAATGGTATAGGGTTTCCTGCCTGAGCAGGGGGTTAGACTAGAAGACCTCCAAGGTCCCTTCCTATTCTATTCCATTCCATTCCATTCCATTCATAACTGGTTCAATAACTGGTACTAAGTCAACAAGAACCAGCTACAGACATTTCACACCTATATTTTAAAAAGTGTGCATAATAAGCAAGAAAAATGTTCTGCCTTAGCTTGGGCCCTTACCTTGGTTATCCCAAAAACAACAACTCTCCAAAATTCTCTAAGGTATCAGATCAGAATATTTGATCTGGTGCAATCCTAATTTTATATAAACAATACTGAGGTCTAACTATTAACTGAAAGACCGAGGGTACATATCATAACTACTTCATGGACGTCTTTTGGGATACAACTGGTAAAGAAACAAATAATTAAGATACACACTCTAGCACATGGCAGAGTAGCAACACAAAAGCCCTAGAAATCTATGGAGATTCTCAAACATCCAGGTCATAGTTGTTGCAAAGATGTTTTTTTTTTCCCTAAAAGACAACTGGACTTTCCTGTGGTTTTTTCCCCCCCCTTTTCAAGTGTCTAGTGTACTCTTGCAACAGTCCATGCTCACTTATTTTTAGTTCAGATCCAAAGAAGCTTCTTGGATGAGAAGCAAAACATTTTCAAGGTAAAATAAATGAATAACAAACAAACTCAACTCAAAAATATTTATCTTTGTCTTTTAGAGTTGTCAGTTGTCAGGAGTGGAGGAAGTAATGCATACCTTAGATAAGACCAGAGTCAAGGGTGAGATGAATGATGTATCTCAGTTGCCCCCAGGTAATACCGACATGTTCACTCCAAATAAATGATTTTTTAAAACTCTGAGAGATGCAGCTAGAGACTCATGATTTGAAGGGGGTGGATTGTCAGAGCCCTGATACAAGGAAGTCCAATTGCCTTTAGGAAAAAGCACCTTTGCGGCAAAGACTCTGGAAAAAAATATTCAGAAGACATGATGTGTCTTTACCTAAAAAGTTCAAAAAATACTGCAAGCAATAGGGTTCCCTGCAACTCTCTAAGGACTTTGAAGGAGAAGGAGAAGAGCAGCTTGGGGACAGATCATAACGCAGAAAATTTGTGGGATTGCTAAGAGTTGACACTGATTTTAATGACACATGTTTAATATATGCAATTGTGAAGATTTAAGCAAATATGACACAAAATATACTGTATAAGAGTTGAATTCCTGTTCTTGCAGAGAGCCCTTGCTTTGACTTTGGAATCCTTAACTCCACAAACCGAGTTTATAAATAACTTTTATATTTGTTACTTCCCTCTGCAAATCACAAAATATGTACTTCCTTGACTGACAGAAAAACAATGTATTTCCTTATCAACTTCTGAAGCGTAAGGACCACTAATTGTCCACAGGCTGCATAGATGATTCAAAGAAAAATCAAAAGCCTGTCTCTGGCCATATCGGCCTGATCTAGGTGGCTTCAGGCTGCAGAAGCAGCTGAAAGTCATCCTGGAGGAAACTGAGGAAAGGAAACTGAGCAGAGACAGTAGAAGGAAGCAGCCTGAAATTCAGCAACAAGGAAAGTAGGCTAAAGCATGCTAAGAGCAAAAAAATATTCCAAAAGATCCACAGATTCAGACATGAACAGGTTCTGGTGCAGCAACTTAGGAACCAGAATACAGCAGCAGAACTTCAAGACATTGCTCCATTTCTCAGGCAGAAGAGTATTAGAGTTATCAGAGTTTCCAAATAACATCAGCTGGTGTTTATCAAAGAGGTAACTCCTAATCAAGTATTGATAAATCTGGAAACTGAGAGATACTGAGTTCTTCGGGATTCAACAGGATCATCACCTCAGATTTAGATATGGCAGTTTATAGATATGGATATAGATATCAGATTTAGATATGGCAGTTTATAGATTACAGAGAATTTTGGTGGGGACAACCTTCCCTAATATGTCAAATTCCTAAATTCCAAGGAATATACTTTGATTTCTCCAGGATAATTATGATACATGTACTTGATTTGCATATTCTCATTTGTAAACTGAAGTTCTTTGAAAAGAAAAAGAAGGAGAGGGGAGGAGAGGGAAAGAGGGAGAGGAGGAGAGGAAAGGAGAATAGAGTTTGATCTCTGAACAAGATGTTACAACATCTTGTGTTTGGGCTAGTATTGAAAATTTTTAAATGTTTAAAAATGAGATGTAACCTATATATTCATTTCCATCAAAACAATTGGAAATCTTAAATGATTTATGAAAAGATGTTTGGCAAGCACTGCTATATATACTTTTACAGCTAAAGAGTATTTGAGGGCTTTTTGTGCAGTCTTCAAATGTTTACTATCATCCTGCTCTTGTCCATATTGACAAAGCAGTTTAAGAGGGGAGTTCAAATAAATGGAACATTATTATAAGAAGTCTGTAACAACAAATGTAGTCTTATATCAGTGCTGGAGATTTTTTTCTGCCTTAGGCTCAATTCCACACTAGCAAAAAATTAAGGAGGCATGATCTACCAAGAATGACAAAGGCAATGTGAGTGCAAAGAATGGGGGAAAAAATGGAATTATAAACATTTATTGATTTATTTCAGTTTGAATCATGTGCATATTACTCAACATAATTCAAATGAGCTTCTTCCCAAGTAAAATCCTTTAATGGTTACAAGCATTCAATCATACTTTGGGTATATAATAATATCCTCAAAAATCAAATAAAAAGATGAGCGTATGAAGGAAAGTTTCTAAAAAATATATAATCTTATGTATTAACAGTGAAAAGATGCAATATAATTCAAAAGTTCACGGGATTCCTTTTCCTAACTTTCTCAAACATGCTATTTTTTCCTCTTCCCTTCCAAAATCTGGAGTTTTGAGTTCCAATTAAGATTACTGTATACAAGAATTCATTTTATTTCATTAAGTGTAGACCCAATAAAGTGGGATTCCATGAAGTTTCAAGATGAAGGGTTTTATAAAGTGATGAGTAACAAATAATAACTAGAAACAAGAACTGATAGAAGACTTCCAATACTGGTGGGAAGATCAAAAACATGATGGTGGATTGATTGTGCTAGATTGTAGGGATGACACAAATATAATTTTATCATATTTTATTTATCCATATATTATTGTATTTCATTCCAATCTCATTTTAAATTGTATTTTATTCCAATTCCATTGTAAATTGTTTTTATCAGATTTGAGTAATAATTTGTGTTTGGAACTCTGCAGTTTGATATGACCTATGGGCTAGTCAATAAAGTAAACTAAATAAGAACATGATGGAGCACACCAGTATAGAAAGTTAGCACTCACCTCTCTCCTAGAAGAATGAAATATTCTAGGAAATATTAAAAAGGCAGAATTCCCAGGATGAGAAATGGAGAAACATGTTTTTAAAGACAAAGCAGCTTCCTGCAGCTCCCTGACCCCCACTTCAGCTCCAGGATGATGGGATTAAGACATTGGCCCTCAGGACATGATAGGATTAGCCCTCTACCCATCTCACCATATGGTACCTGGGAAGATTACATCACGTAGAAAGATTCAATCAAGCTTGGAACTCAAGACAACCTACAGAAGTTATCCCTGCATGGTCCCATGGGAGTCTGACAACCAATCAGGATACATTTCTTGCTCAGGAACAGGAAGCAAGTTCAAAGCCCAACAGAAATCTGTTATAAATCTCACTCCCTCTCTCACCCTTGTGCTTTTTTTGCCCAGGACCTCAAATCACGTGGTCCTGCTGTCCTCCATTAAACCATCTTTCCAAGCAATCTCCATGTTTTCAGTGTCTTTCTCCCCAGTTGGAACTGAATCTAGATGGACATTTTTTCCAACAGCAGATTGTTTTTGAGAGATACCAAGTCAGAGGACAATCAAAGCAAGGAAACAGGAAAGGCAACATGGAAGCAGAAAAGGATATATACAGCAAACAAACTTCTACAGGATAGACCCACCCAAGGGAAAAAAAATATAACCTTTCTCTTCCTGATACCTAATAGACAACATTGGCCCTTAATCATTCTTTATTTTATTTATTTATTTTGATTTGTCAATCACTTACAAAATAATAGGTATAAGTATCAACTTAGTTATGAATACATGAAATGGGTACATATGAGAAAGGGCGTTGGTACTTACCTGATACACCCGTTCTCTGTGAGCTGTGAAGAACATCCAGAAGTGGGAGGTGCTTCACTCTCTTCTGGAAAGGCTGGGCTTAAAACTTCGGGATGCTCCTTCTCCTCCACGGGACACCTCCCCAGCATCCCCCAGTTTTGCGAAGACTGAGTGCCAAAGTTTGGAACTCATCACCTAATCTAGATCCCTGACCGGAACAGAACCCCATCAGACGGAAAGAAATGGGTGGGGCTGGATGCTCTTCACAGCTCACAGAGAACGGGCATATCAGGTAAATATCAACGCCCTTTCTCCGATGAGCTGTTCAGAGCATCCAGAAGTGGGACATACCAAAGCTTGGCCTGTCCTTAGGGAGGGACTCCATCTGGATCGTCGAAAATCCACTCCTAAACTCTTGTGGACCTCTGCAGACTCTTTCTAATCTTTG
>BHFT01061793.1:0-32855 GCA_004320025.1 Laticauda laticaudata
TGTTTACTGACTAGTTAAGAATAAAGCCTTTGTTGTTGGAACCCGGTCTACCTCGTGTGTTTTCCGAACAAAACACCTTCAATGTATCAGGTTCAGATATAGTGGCTTGGGTTGCTCAAAAGGCCAGATCTAGTGTTGAAAATTGAAGCATTCTTTGCAGACATGTGGGAATGTAACCTAATTATGAAGCCAATTTTACAACTATAAGCAAAATTAGATCTATTTTCAGGAAATACATGATAGGGCTAAGCAAAGCCTACTTTGTACAAGAAGAAGAGTCAAATAATTTATGCTCTGTGATCTTCTGTTTAGGAAGAAAAGCAGAAGGAAGTGATCTCAGATTAACAACTTCCCACAGAAAGAGAAGGCATAGGGATAAAGAGCAGGCAGTGTAACATTTTTAACTATTTAAACCCTATTGCCCTCTTGTGGTCAGTAGTCATGAACTGTTAAAGAACCAATGGCATTAGATCTAGACCTCCAAAACATAGCATAGCAAGAAACACCACTTCCTTCCTCTTAGCTGCACGTAAATATAAAATTATAAAACTACTAATACTGGGGCTTTATCATGGCTTGGCACTATGAGAATAGCTTTCTCTAACTGATATCAGTGTGTTGTTAACAGCTTGCATTTTCTAGCACAGGAATGCTGAAAGTGCAAACATACAGTTCCCAGTTGCAAGTAAATATGGAAAATAGAAAGCTAGATTGCCATTATACATAGCAAAATTAGGGGGTCTGGGTCTGTATACAAAACAGCTATACATTCTGTAAAGAGGTCAGTGACCATCAACTATATGTAATAGCTTCTGATCTTGAGTTATTAATAATGATATAATACTAATTCTGATATCTAGAAGCTTCCTCCAGATTCATGTCTGCCCTGGAGGACCTAAACAATCAGGGATCAAGATATACATTGAAATAATGAGGAAAAGTGAAAATAATAATGAGGCAGACTCATCTTTGTTGCTGTGAGAATGATCTTCCTTTAAGCCCAAACCATGAAATGTATCTCATTATTGAATGAAGTCAGCTAGGGCTGAAACTCTCATTGATTGGTTCCTCTTAAGAAGGCTTTCTAAGGACTACATTTTGCTTTGTGAATTACATCAGTGCCTTGCGGCCATTCAATACAGTTGTGTTTTGTTCAATATATTAACATTGTATGAATGACATCCTTTTAACTGTACTCCATGTAAGGATGGCAAATACCATCCTTACTGAGATGGCACCATCATTCAGTTCTTAGAAATTCCTAATTTATTCATCCAATACATGAACCCAAATAAAATCACATCCAATATATCCCTTGACATATCCCCTGCCAATGGCCCTTAAAGCAGAATCACTATAATGCTAACTTGAATCCCATACAAAATGTAGATTATAAATCTAACAAATAAATCAAATTTAGCTTAAATATATACTTGTCCCAAATATTAAATAATTTTTCCTCAGTATTGTTTTTAAAGTTAAATTAAATTAATTTAATTCCAAAGAGCTCTGCATCACTCAGTGCTTTTAAGAGCCACAATGGTGCCAGTTCTGTGAAATTCTATTCCAGACATGTCATTCATAGTAAATCATCCATATATCTTTTATAACAGACTGTAAAGAAAAAAATATATAAGCTTCACCTCAGGGTGATCACTACAATCAAGATATTCCAACTGTTGACTTTCTGTAGGTACGTTATTAGAGACCTTCACTGCTCATGGGGTGGGGAGTACCCCATTGTAGCAACATAACCTCCTTGTATTTCCCTGGATATACATATGCAGCATTCTATGTATAAAAAAATATACACATACAGACAATTCATACACACACACATACACACACATGCATATATATGAAAAAAAATCCACATTGCAGTCAAAATGAAATAAAATCATGAAAAAGGAGGTTTACGTCTGTGGTTGCCTCTGCTGAATTCCAAAAACAGAGAAGCTGTATGTATGAGGCTTCAAAGCGAATTAGTCTTTCAGCATGCAAGGGAGACAGCTCTGACCTTTTATTGGGCTGGAAAGAAATGTGGTTAATATCATTATGAGGGGCTGGTCACCTCTTATAACACAAATACATAAGGGGGAAAAAAACCCACTTTTCCCAACTACCCTTGGAACATGATGAAAGGTCTTGTAATGAAAGTTTTTTTCCCCTAAAGTTGCAATTACAAATAAGGGTTTGTATTTTGACAGTGAAGTTTTCTTTGGACCATAGAAAGTAGCATTGGCAATGTTGAATATGTAAATGCCTGCAGCACCTAACAGGTGTGGTTGTGATCATGACCTTCCATGGTGTTTTGAGAAGAGTTGGATCAGACTGAGAAGATTGTGTGGTAGACACAAATGATAGAAAATAGCCTTTTCTCTTCACTGCAAAGATGTCCATTCCTATCATTTGCAATTTGTTTATGCTTTCAGAAAAGTCAGTGGTGGGAGAGTAATGGTGATAAACAAAGAAGAGAAGGCAGGTTGGGCAGGGAAAGGAAAAAAGAGAAATATATTTATTTTATTTTATTTGGTTTGTCAATTGCTGACAAGATAATAGGTACAAGTAAAAACATAGTTATGAATATAAGGATACATATAAGAAAAATAAAAGAAACAATAGGACAGGGACGGTAGGCACATTGGTGCGCTTATGCATGCCCTCTACAAACCTCTTAGGAAAGGGGTGAGGTCAATAGTAAATAGTCTAAGGTTAAAGTTTTTGGGGTTTGGGGAAGAAACCACAGAGTCAGGTCGAGTATTCCAGGCATTGACCACTGTTGCTGAAGTCGTATTTCCTGCAATCAAGTTTGGTGCAATTAATCTTGAGTTTGTCTCTATTGTTTGCTCTTGTATTGTATTGTATTGCATTTCTTCTTCCAATTGTTATCACAGTGATATTCAATAATTGCAGCCTTTGGGAAGTAGGCTTCACTACTGTTCTGTATTCTATACAGTGGTGGATTTGTAAGCTGTATAGATGCAGATAGATAAACTCAACAAGATGTCCACAACAAAGTATATTTATTGGTTCATCAGGTATCCGCATAACTCACATTTGCGACAAAGTTCTTCTTTAACGACCAATCCTTTGTATATCTGCCTTGTAGGTAAAAAGATGATTATCCTTTTTCCTTCATTTTGTAGTGGTAGAAATGGAACAGTTACCACAAGTCCGTGAGTTCAGCCAAGAGTGAGGAAAACTCCCCCAACTCGAGGGTCAATTTAGTGACCAATCAGGATTACAGATGTGATCACGTGATATGGTCTACATTTCCCAGGATACCTTAACTACATTTCCTAGGATGCATTCCCTTAAGGGGACAGCTCACAATTTCTACCTAACTATCCAACTCCCATTAACTCTTAACTGTCTGGACAGCACAACTACAGAAATTGGTGGAAAATGGACACAGAGAGAAGAGGCCCAACTTTGCTTAGATGGGAGTGACCTGTTTCTAGTAATAAATAGTCAATCAAATAACTTCAGTTATGGCCAATTTACCTCAGCCAACTCGCTACAACCAACTTACTTCAGTCAAATCACTATGGGACAATTTGCGATGGCCAAATTGCCATGGAACAACTTTCCTTGTATATGTTCTGTTTCTTCTTTTTTTCCCTATTGCCTTTTCTCTTTATCTTTTTTATTCTGACTTTTCCCTTTTACACTTGCTATCTTTTTCTTTGAATGTACTTATTATTATATATAAAATCTGTTAATAAAAGCCATTAGAAAAAGAAAAAAAGCATCACCGTTTTTGTGCCTCCATGCATCAAGACGCTCTTGATTGTTCTTCATGTCCAATATTTTTTTGGGGGAAGGGAGTAATTTACCTTGTATTGTTTAAATATCTTTCTTGGAGTTTCTGTCCTTTTATAGACAAATTGTTCTGTGAGATTTTAATTTGCTTTTTCTTTAGTATCGTATGATACTAATATACCATTCTTGGAGTGTCTGCTTTTCTAGGCGTTAACCAGGTTATTTTTTTAATGAATTCCTTCTTTTATTCTGATTCAGTTTTATTGTGTTTAGAGCTCCATAAGCAGATACTCTTTACTCTGCAGGATCGAATCTGGTAGGTCTTTACTTTTCCTAATGTAATCATTCAGCTTAAGTTTTTCTTCCACAGTTTGTTTCATTTTTAATTTTCCTCTATTTCTTTCTATGTAAAAGTTATAAATAACATTCTTGAAGGGAAGTGCATGGTATACGGTTATTCGTTTTCTTGTTTTTTAATCAAACTGTCCAATTCAACTTGGTTCAATTCTGCTCAGCTATGCTTATAGTATATCTAATTATAGGGACTGCCCAGGTGCTTGTTGCTTGAACACTATTTCTGCCATTTTATTTAGTTTTTTTAAAAAGGCTTTTTGAGTTTGAACTAGTAGTCTTATAAACTCCATTAAATCAGAAGATTCCATGAATCTTAAACATTTGCATCTTTCTTCAAGTGTCAGACATTTAATGGCATTTTAGTCAATCTTCTTCTTTTATATTGGCATCCTTTAATTGCCTTTTTAGTACATATCTCTAGACCAGATTTCACTGTAATGTCTTCACTAAACATAAGGACAATGTCCAACAAGATTCACTTTCAGTTTTTTAAGGTAAAGGTTTCCCTTGCATATAGGTGCTGGTCATTTCTGACTCTAGGGGGCAGTGCTCATCTCCGTTACAAAGCCAAAGAGCCAGCACTGTCCAAAGATGTCTCTGTGATCATGTGGCCGGCATGACTAAACACCGAAGGTACATGGAATGCTGTTACATTGCCACCAAAGTGGTCCCTATTTTTCTACTTGTATTTTTACATGCTTTTGAACTGTTAGGTTGGCAGAAGCTGGGACAAGTAATGGGAGCTCACTCCATTATGCGGTGCTAGGGATTTGAACCGTTGAACTACCGACCTTTCTGATCGACAAGCTTAGTGTCTTAGCCATTGAGCCACCACATCCCCTTTTAGCTTTTGGGTTATTGTATAATTTTAAATCATTCAAATAAAGCAAATGGTTTATTTTCAGGTTTTGTTTTTTGGATTCTATATAGATAATTATTTTGTTCAGAATACAGGTGAGTGGAATCATTGCCAACACAAAGAGAAATGGTGACGGTGACATCTTTGGAAATATGCCTTGTTTTATTTTTACTTTTCCCAAGTTCTCCATTTACTATAAGGAATGCCACATTGTCATGGTGATTGGGGTTGCATTGTTCAGAGATACTAAGAATTGTGTTGGCAGGGGCTTATAACTCTTATAACTCATGTTTTCACAAGAAGATCTCAACTGAGAATCTAGGCTAAGCACATTCCACAGTCCATTTTCAGTGCTGAAAACCAGAAAGCAATTTTCTATGCCCAATTTCCAAGACAATAAGAGCCCCGTATGATACGGATGCTAGGAAACTGGTGATAAGTAGATTACAGGACCCAGATACCTGTATTAGACAACCACAGCAGAAAATACAAACCAGCTGAAAGATGAACAGATATGAAAAATTTGGGCAAAGCTAGAAAACAAATAGTTTATGGAGGGTTACTATTAATCTAAATGGCATTTCAAAGGTAGATGTTGGAAACACAACTCTCAAACCCCAGTATTACTAAACAGTGGCTAATGGATCGGTGTTGTGTTATTCTGGAAAGCATAGTTTTCTTTGACATTGAGCTGGAAGCTATTGACTTCAAACAATAACTGTGTGTTGTCAAAACAAGCTGAAATTACAGATAATTTGAATATTAGACAACTAACAGTGAATAAAATGGTGTAAATTTTAAAAGAATGTAATTCTGATCTATACAGAGATCAACATTTGGAAAATAGAAGCACTACAGCTAAACAATTGCAAATTGTTTAGGGACTGCGAAAATCAAATGTCAAATGGAAGAATCAGAAAGAATATGATTATCAAGCAAATAAAAGATTTGCATGACCTTAACACAACATGACAATCAAAACAATTCCAACAGAATTTACCAAAGAAACAAAGCAACTTATGTACTCTACTGCTAATGTTGTAACAACAGAACTTGGACTTAAAATAAGAAAACTACACAGATTTAGAAGGCTAGTGTGGAATGTTTGCTTAGTACAGGATAACAACAGCAACAGCTATGGATATATCTAAGTAACAAAGTCCTATTACAAATGAAAAAAATAAACAAACCATATCCTATAAAGCAGCACATTATTGGGTTCAAGACCGTTATAGAAATTTCAGAAGAAGCAATGGATGATGGTAGTGACACAGAAAATTTAACAAAATGAAAGCATTTTGGTTTAAACAAAACACCATGTTTAGAATTAAACAATAACATCTCCAAATTCTGATACGGAAAAAAAATGTTGACACATTCAAAAATGTGTGTGCAAAGAATCGAATAAAAAAAGCCCAATGGCTGAATAAAAAAGACTTTAATGGACAGCAAATCAAAGAGGAGGGCTAACAAAATATGATTCAAATGCAAGCCAGAAAGATTAAATTTTCAGTGCCCTGGAAAAGAATGAATGACATGGCTTTTGACTCAAATGATTCGGATTATTCCTGGAATGAGGCCCACCAGGATTTCAGGCTTCGCCCCACTCTGTCTTGCTTTCTGGCATGATCTAAATTGTGAGAAGGAAATATTTTTTTTTAAAGTCCTATAAAATTTGGATTAGAATATGAAGTGACTTTTGCAATCTTTTGGCAGAACTGAAAGATGTTACCCTCTGATGTGATAATTCTTTGTAAATTCAGAAAATAGAACGTACATCTAAGGGTTGGGATTGACTGTCACCTAATGTTCTGCCACCATTCCTTGTGAGAATAGGAGCTATTTTTTAAAATACCTTTCATACATTTCCTATCAATACTGTATTGATAATGGGGGCGGATCTGACAGCTAGTATAGGGAAAAAATGAAACTAGGAATAAGAATGAAGTTGAGCATCAAGAAATGTAACTCCATCCTTAGAATCATCTTTGGGCAGATTCTAATCTGTATGTAGCAGAGGGAAGCTCATTAGAACCTCAGTTTTGGATGCCTTAAATTTAGAGGAACTCTCTACACCAGGGGTGCCAAACTCGCAATGACACATCATCAGGTGATGTATCACAACTTTTTCTCCCTTCACTAAACTGAGGGTGGGAGCGCATGATGCATCTGGCCCACAAACTTCGAGTTTGACACCCCTGCTCTATATGAATTCAAAAGAATATTGGGAACGAAAAGAAAAAAAAAACGATCAAGGGGAAGTAAAGCTTGCATTCTTCCCATACTTGGAAGAATAATGTCCAAAGAAGGCTATGCAGTAACATTGTTAGATTGCACACAAGAACTCATATGATGTATTTCCTAGGATGTTGTATCTTGGACTAAGGGGATCCTTGCCTAAATCCCTTCTTGGTTATCTCTCACTGAGTGACTATGGGCCACTCAGAATATCTTAGTCTCACGGGCTTATTGTGAAGATAGACAGTACATACACTGCAATCATCGGCACTGATCTCAATGTATTGACAGCTGAATTATTCATCTACTCATGAAATGTCTAATTTAAACATGCTTCCCTCAGTCTGTATACTGTATACATGACAATAATCTTAATAGAGGATGGGAAAAAGAAACTTAAAACTACATGTGTGACATAATTTTATGTTCAAATTTGAGGGGGAAAAATAAATGACTTTAACGTAGGGCCAGAAAATGTTAGATGTTTCCATTTTAGGTTTTACTTTATGTATTCATTTGTAAAGCTTTTATGTTCCCCTCACTTGCTTTTCCACTGATTGCTTGAAATTTTGCTGGAATTAACACTTAGCCACAAAGACTGATCTCTTTTCTATATCAATAAACATTGAATACCATACTATATTACTTCTTGCTGCTGCTGTAATATTAGAACTTGGACATGCTACTGAGCAGAAGAATAATGGAAGAATTGAAGGGCAACCCAGGGGAAGGCAAGGACACAATCAAATGCAAACTGTACCCATCCCAATAGATCCTCAACCATGCATAAGAATCAGGATACAGAGAATTATTATATTCTACTCCTTAAAGTGAATGAGTTGCTCTAGATTTTTGACAGGCAGAAAACTGGAATGCTTCTGTGTACAGTCTGTCTAGGTAAATATTTGTCACACAAAACACTGGCAACTACTAGAATCAAAAGCCTACTGTACATACCACATACACTGTTGTTACAAGTAGAGTTTAAATCCATATATGGCCAACCCAAGAAGTCTCATTCCTGATACTGTTCCCATAATGCCACTATTCATCTCTGCCTCACCCTATATCTAGCAACTATTTAACTCTACCACCATCCAATATCTAGCAACTATCTAAATCTACCTCCCTAGTTTTGTAGTTTTGTAGGTGCAGAAGTTCCCTATAGACGTTCATGCTATGCCATGTAGAAAATGTTGCTCTTGTGCAAGTAATGGAAGGATGTGAGGAGTTGAGCTTCTTATATGGAGAATTAAAACATGTTTGTTATGCTGTATGTTAAATGGTATATGATAAAATGATTTTGTGATGTAACTTTTGAAATCAATCCACAATATTCTGACTGTTTTTGTCTTTCGGTCTGATTCTAATCAATTATGGCACAGATTTCAAAGTACAAAGGCAAGGATTTAAACAGGAAAACTCTATGTGTATGCAAGTGCTGCAAACTTTCATGTCTTCTAGTCTTTCACAATGTCATATTGCTCAATAGGTATTAGCAGAAACTTACCTTGGGCATATAGGGGAAGTGTCAATTATCAGGCTTGGCAACCTTTAGGAAACCCTAGATATGTTACATAGTTTATTTTTAATATGGTTTGTGCTAAAATCGAAATTTATTGATTACTGTCATAACATGATTAGAGGCTGCTGAAGTCTTATCATCCAATTTACTTTCCTAAGCTATGTAGGTCATCAAATACACCCAGTCCTTTCTTTTGTCTCAAAGATGCTTTTTTCAAGAGGCAACTGGACTTTCTGGTTTGTTGTTGTTATTGTTTTGAAAATCTTTCACTTCTTATCCAAGAAGCTTCTTCAGCTCTGACTCTGAAGAAGCTTCTTGGATGAGAAGCGAAACGTCTTCAGAGAAAACCCAGAAAGTCCAGTTGCCTCTTGGAAAAAAAAGCACCTTTGGTACAACCATGCCCTGGATGACTGAGAATCTTCATAGGCAGTTCTTTCTTTTGCACAATCCTTCATTTTACAGGCAACAGGCTTGATCCTATGGTTTGCTATTCAAAATGTAGAAAACAAAGCAGGGCAGATTCAGTGTTTTTTTCTCTTCTGAGAGGTTTTGTTACATGGTGTTGGCCTACTTTATTGAAATACAGAATAATGAAATAACACAGGACACTGCCTAAGGACCTTATCATACCAATGCATGAAAAAAAAATGAGGACGCATCTAGAATCTGTATCATAAAAATCCCAAACTAATCTGAAACTGTTACGACACTAAACATTAAGATTTGCTGCCCAAATACACTGGTAGTAGATGAAGAAAAGGAAAGATTCCTGTTCCTGAAGGCATCAAAGGAAGCATTTCTCATCATAACATCTTCTAGCTCTGTTTTTCAAGGGCACAAGGTCTTCCTAATAATGGTTGTATTTCCATGAAATATTATTGCCAAGGAGGCTGGCAATTTTATAACCCTCCTTATACATACATTTACAAGTTATTTTTTTAAGAATGGCAACCTTCAAACACTCAGTGGTTTATACCAGTGTCTCTCAACTTCAGCAACTTTAAGATGTGTGGATTTCAGCTTTCAGAATTCCCCAGCCAGCATAGTTGGAAGTTGAAGTCCACACATCTTAAAAGTTGCTAAGAGAGAAACAGTGGTTTACACATATAAACCCATTCACAGCACAGTGGTAAAAACAAAAAGCCATAAAAACAGCTTTAATTTCAAATTAAAATGGACCCAATAAGAATTACTGACTTGATGGCACTGTGTTATTTAATTCATTATTGGTTTAATTTAATTCATTAAAAGTACATAAGAAGTCCATTGTAACCAGCTTCTGAAAAACCAGCAGTTTCCATTTCCCCTAGAAGATTTATTCTCCAAAAAGAGGTGGGGGAAGGAGGGGTCCAACAAAAGAGTATTTTCTCTTCAGCCCACTTCTTCTTTTAAAAGCCAATGTGGTCCCCATTTTATTATCTCAGATGAAAAGCAGTCATTAGGATAGAGGGAACAGGTGATTTTCCTTGCAAAACTCTAGTTTAGTTGTACTTGACATGGTAAACAAAATGAAGGCACCCCACTTCTTCTGATCTTCTTGAACTATTATTAGAAGCAATGAAAGGTGGTTTGATTTTACAAAATCAGTCAACAGGAAGTCCAAAAACATGTTTCAAATGGATTTCATCACTTGGAAACCTGACAGCAGGATGGAGAGAAGGACACCCACCAAAGGAACGGCCAACTAAGCTGCCACTTGGATAATCTCCAAAAAAGGGTGCTGGAAAGAGAGACCTTACCCCTTTCTGGGATACAGGAGCTCCCAAAATACTAGTAATAAATTACTGCAATTGAACTGTGCCCTCCTCCTTCAGAGCAAATTTGCATTTTACAGAATAAATGCCTGAAATGTTTCACAATCCCAAAAAGAAAGAAAAAAAGAGGACAGAAAGAGAGGTACGGCAAGAAAATCTTTCATGTGTAATGCAGTCTGTACCTTTGACCTCCTCCACATCAATAGCACCAACACCTTCCTTCTCCTTCCTTCCCTCTCTCCCACATACCTGCCTCATTCCTCAGACTAGTTGGCTTATCCTCCTAGCTAGCCTTTGGGTTTCCATCAGCTGGGAGCCTTTCCCAAACTGACAAAGATAATGAAGGAGTCAGAGACCTCCAAATGTGGAGAGAAAAAGAGAAATTGGGGTAGAGGAAGAAGAGACCAAACTCAGTCAGAAGGGGAAGGGAAAGGAAAGGGTTGCATTCTCTCCTTCAGCATCTCTTTCTGACTTCTTTGAACAATGAATCTCCCACCGCCCCCTCGTTCCTCTCAGAACAATTTGTGCCTGTCGTGCATCCGCGCCCGCCTTGTCTTCATCAAGTGGGCCTTTTATGGGCAACACCAGGAGTCCCAAGAGATAGCCCTGCTCCTGGAGCGAAGTGCAGGTGGAGTTGGCCACTTAGGAACCAGCAGCATGTGGGAGGTGGGTGAGCCTTACAGTCTCTCCAGAACCTCTCCAAAGACTCCAGTTTGCACTGGCAGATGTATTGACTGTCAGACTGTCCCTTCTAAGGGGGGATCCTAAGGAAGAAGGCTGCAATTAAGAAAAACAAAACAAATACACGCAGGGGGGACTCTGGTCTCTCTGGTGGCGAGGTAGAACAAGGGGAGGGAAAGGAGCTTGATGGAAAAGAGAGTATTCTGTGTGTGAGCGAGAGTGTAGCTGTGTGTGCATGCCTCTGCGGGAGGGAGGGAGGCAGGCAGGGAGGGAGGGAGGGAGGGAGGGGGGGAAGGGGACTGTGGATGAAGAAAGGATTTCTCTCTCTCAGAGCTCAGTTAAACCTGCTGTCACTTGGTGTTAAGGGAGCAACCGAAGCATTCGATTCCCAGAGAAAGAGTGGCACAGCAAGATAGGAGGGTAAAGAAGGAACCAAAGAGAGGGGAAAAAAAGAGAGAAGAAAAAGAAGGAAGCAAGCCAGGAAGAAGCCAGAAGAGGGGGGAAATACCAAAAATCTATGCTTGGACCTGGTCTTCTCTCTCGCCAATGCAAAAGGGAATATGCAGCACATTTTTGCCTTCTTCTGCACCAGTTTCCTAGGGGCAGCGTTGGGGGTCAATTTCCCCAGCAACATCCAGATCGGTGAGTGTGAAAAACGATGGCATCTTGGTGGCATCTTCCCGCGGGGAAGCGATGTTGCTGCGTGTACGAGAATGGGAGGGAGAGCGAGATACAACCCACCCCTCGACTTCGCTCGCGAGGGGGCCTCTGCGTGGACTATAACCGCGTTCAGGGGGTGAGGAGACCCCCATACTGGACTTGGGGGGGGGGCGAAAGGGTACCTGCCTTTCAAGTGCTTCTAAAAGCATCCCCTCTTTTTATTCTCTCTCTCTCCCCCCCCCCACACACATACTCATTCTCTCCTGCATGCGGGACTAGGTACTTCAAGAATCGGGTACACTTCGCAATCTCTTCCCCCGCTCGGGGTGGGCGGGGGGAGGCGGAGGTTTTTCGGGGTCCGTAGAGGGGGTGAACCGCCGACGGACGTCGAGTTTGGCGTTGCTCTTTGTTATGGCTGCTAAGCAAAAGCGGGGCAACGTCGCCAGGAAGCTATTGTGGCGACCTGCAGTCACTTTCCCTCGCCTGTCCACCCTCGAGATCTCGTCCCCTCCCTCGGACAAAATCCGGCGCCGGGCTGGCTTCTCTGCCTCGCGTCTTTACCTCAGCGCTCTTATGGCAGTTTTCCCTCCATTCCCCAGGATGGAAAAGGAGGGGGGGGGGGTTGTTGTAATCGCGCCTCCCACGTTGCTTCCGTGTCTAGCTAAGAAACAAAGGGGGAAGCTGAAAAATGAGCAGGCTTCCTTGGCAACAACGCCGAAGTGGGCTTCGGGCTGATCGATTTATTTCGCCGGGCGCACACAATCCGGTTTCTTTGCACGCTGCTGAGTCCGTCCGGGCACCCTCTCTGGTATCCCCTCCTTCCTCCCCGCCCCTGGTGGACTTGGTGCACTTGATGCTTCGGACTTCTTAGCTTCAATTCCACCTGCGGTTCCCGCTACCGGTCGCCGTTTTTCGGCCGTTTGGTTTTAATTCGAGCCAACCATTCACGCTGGGCCATCGAACAGAGTCGAGTCCAATAGATTACGAAACAGTGCATTCCCGAAGCTAATTGGCCGAACCGAAATATTTGGGCTAATGGAATAATTGCTTGGACCCATTGGGACACTTCATAATTAATTGCTTGCAGCCCGAATCTCTTGCTCCTATGAGCAAGGATTCAATGAACAGCAGGCCTCTGGAGACCAGGGACTTGGGTGGTCTTCTTGTGACTTCCTTAGGATAAATATAGGGCATCTCTTGGAGAACATGACTTAATGGTGGGCTCTCTTAAACTTGGCCATTCTCTTTTCATTGTCCAAAAACAGGAGTTGCTCGAATGATGGCAAGATACGTCCTTTGTTTATTCTTTTAGTTTCGCAACAACCTGTTGAAGAAACATCTGCTCAGCGTGGGCAAATCCACGCTTGTTGAGGGGGGAGGGAATTGGCTCAGTTTCCAAGTTTAGAGTATTGCTAAATCCTGGTTTTCTGCAGCTTCGATCTTCGTTTATAAACCTAATTGGGGGGATCTCGTATCTTTGGGGTTATGTAATAATCGGATGAAATGGAACATTGTATCAAAAGCTTCTACCAAAATTCTACCGTTCATCTTCAAGACTCCCTGAGGCTTGGATATGACTTAATATGGACTTAATATGGATATGGACTTAATAACATTTGACTTAATGTTATTAAGTCAAATGGATATGCACTTAGCAACATTTAAAAAGGACTTTTTGAAATTGAAGACAAGTAGATTGATTATGCCTAATTAAACCCCCTCCTCCCAATGGTTTTGGGGGACTCCATTCTATGATTTTTATTTATTGTTTGTTTGTTCTTTGGCTACAAGAGACTAACATGGCTTCCTTTTTGCCAAAGTGTTTGGAGAAATTTTGGCCACTGTCTTTTGATACCCATTAAGTGTAACTGCTGCAGCTATAGAATACCTTTGTCACTTAATGTTCGATTTCTGACTTAATGTCCATTTCTTTATTTTTTTCCCTTCTTTTTTACCTTAGGGGGATTATTTCCTACTCAACAATCCCAGGAACATGCAGCCTTTATGTTTGCATTATCTCAGTTCACAGAGCCCCCCAAGCTGGCTCCACAGATTGATATTGTGAATATTAGTGACAGTTTTGAAATGACCTACACCTGTAAGTAAAGGCCAACCTTTTGCTCTCTTGACTGCTTTTCCACCTACCTGTCTGCTTATGTTTGCATTAAAACCTCCTAGCAAGGATTTTTTTAATGATAGGTCCTTTTTTCCTTCCCTTTTTAAAAACCATTTCAAAAATTATGTTTTTTTATTCTTACAACTGGTTTTCATCAGTTCTCCCTTACAATGTAATTTCCAGCTATTGATTTGTAATTGTCTAAATATATGTGAAAATGACAAGAGGTGCAATTATGTATTATTTATAGGTGTACCATATTTTAAAAATACCCAACAGTCACCTAAGAACATAAAAGCCACCAATGGAAGTTTGATGATAGGTCTGAACTGAAGCAGACATACTTCAATCTTGAGTAGTTTAAATATTTCTGAGACCAAAAATGACTATTAATGCTATTTTTAATCAATGTAGGGAAGGTTTTTTTTAGTGTATCAGTAAAATGGAAATCAGTGTTATTTAGATTTTGTTTATGACATATTTTTATCCCATCTTTATTTATAAGTAACTGAAGCGAATATATATAATACTACTTCCTCCTCCTATTTTGCCCTCAAGAAGAGGGACTGGCCCAAAGTCATCCATTTGCATAAAGCTAGACTAGAACTCAACAGTGTCCTGATTTCTAGACCAGCTCTTTAATCACTACACTTTACTGACTGTTATGTGTTATATGTTGTCAGTCAGGACAATCAAAATCTAAACTCTCTATTACTTGGGTTTAAAGGCTGTCTGATTGTGGTATATTGACTACCTTGAGTTGCTTATAAAGTAATAAAAGTTGGATAAAAAATATAATTTATTAGATAATATTTTTGCTCAGAAAAGATTGATATATACTATAAGGATTCTTTGAATTATTTCTCTGTTCTGTGTTGCATGAATCAAAGACTCAAATTTTAATTGAAGAGGTCATTTTCATCTTATTTTGGAGCTCACCTGTTGATGCTTTCAATGGTCTAAAGTCAAATGTCCTCAGTATTTTTCTTGAATGATGCTTAGATTGTTGAATTAATAATCCCTAGCCTCTCATCTTTCAGTGGTTATATATTTCTTTGTATGAGTCTTTTGTTAATAAGGAAAAATGCTTATGCGGATGAAAGAAATTTATTTGCAACTTCTTGTGTGTTGTTGTTACAGTTATTTTCAAGTGGTGGATTTAGATCATATTTAAAATAGAGAGTAAAATAGAAAAAAAGACTGTGACTTGAAGGTGAGAAATGAACCAGAACTGTTGACCTTGCTCTAACACATTAGTTTAATGGATAAAAAAAAATTAAGGGAGTGATTTATCATATAAAGGAAGTCAAATGAATGCCATGAAAACTAGATGTATTTTAATGGGACAATGTTGATGGAATAGCTGGTAAAAGATTGAAGCATTAAATACCAATATATTTGTATATGTTGTTAGACAAGTGTCTCAGAATAAATGAGACAGCTTTATATTTATTCAATTGTTTAATTTCTGGATTTAATTAATATTTATATGTTTGAGTTCATGTGTATAGGGGGTGGGATTAATATATAATCAGTTGTAGGGGTTGGGGTTTTTGTATAATAATAAATTTGGCTTAATGTTTCAGGTCCCTAATTGAGGCTAGATTATCAATAGAGAAATGAAATTGTGTCCCAGTGGTAAACTGTAAGCAAACTATTTTCTTCTCTCTCAATCTTAAAGAAACAATAACTCTGACTAGCTTTATATTAGAGCTCAGTTTTATGTAGAACATTTTGTCCTAGATGACCCATGAAAGGTAGTCTGCACCACCCCGTGGCACTGACTCTCATTTTTCCCTCTTAAATTAAAAGCTTCCATCATTTTGCTCTCTGTGGGTTATCAGCAATTGTTTTTTACAAACATGAAGACTACAGTTTGGCTTTACTAATTCAGCTTGAAAACCATATCAGGGTAGGTCTTCATTGGCCTGATACTCATATAGATTCATGTCCTATAAGCATTGACAACAACAGGTAATATATTATAATTCCTTTTAAGCAGTGTTTATAGAAACTCTATTTTCTTTGGATAAATGTTTCATTTCAGAATGTGACTGTGAAAGCAAGATGTAAGAAAGCGTCATCATAGAAATGTTTCACGTGTCTCGATTCAAGAGTTATTGGTAGTTCTGTTGCTATTATTTTTTGGTTGTTGCTCTTGTGGGCATTATTTATCACCAGATGTTTTTATAATGGTGGTTTTTTCTAGTCATAAAGTGTTTGAGTCTTTTATCAAAAATTGAAATGGAATTGAGCTTAAGGGCAAGCATGAGCCTGGGATTCTATATTTGTGGATTATTAAGATTGCTTATGGGGCTGCCCTACCAGCGTTTGCAAAAGACACTCACAATAATGGCGTGGGAAGAGAGTTACTAACCTTTTATCCACTTATCTTTTCTCCTACAAATCCAAAATATATTATTTTCCAAGCTCACAAGTCTAGGAGAACAATTGTGGAGGACAACCTTACTTATTTGCAGAAGAGATTCATCTGGAATAAGAGGATCATGCATCTGTCTATTCAATTCTGGCTTCCAAAAAGTCCTCCTTGGACCTGCAGTTGTGGGATTCAGATCACCCATTTTGGAGGATAATCTTTGAAAGGAATTACGCTGCAATCTTATGCAAAGATTTGTTCTTGCACAAATCATGAATCCTTTCATGATGTTAGCTGCTAAAGCACACAAAGTTGTAAATAAGGACTGGAGAATTTAAAGTTGTCACGGTGACCTACAGTCTAAAATAAAAAGAGTTTTCTAGTCTTTCCAAAGTGCAATGAAGCTAAGTTATAGTGTGCCTTATGAAAGGATTTGAATGTGTGAGCTTTATGCCTAAATGTAGTTATTTTGTGTAGAATAGTATAGTAAAAAAAGAGAAAATCCTGTATACCTATAGCGGTGGGTTAATCTGCAATATATCATATTCACATGCCAAGACCTATATCTCAAGTTCTTTCAATGTATTTTGCTTAAAAATGGAGTATTATCAATTATTTAGATTAATACAACCAGTCTTAATTTTTGGTTGATCTGTGCCACCTAATACAATAAACACAACTAATTCCAAACTGGAGAGGATCATGTTAGGTATTTCTTACCAGCTTGTGATAATGATGAGGACCTTGTCAAGGGAAAAAAGTGTCAGCATCACAAACACACTAATCAAGGTTCCTAACAGCTTAGCATTGAATACTTTTTACTAGATGGAAGAATCTTCCACTCATATCTTTTCCCTATATTTAGAATGTAAAGAAGTGGATAGATTTTGGTATATTCCAACCAAATTCAACTGGTTTTTCACCATCACTGTTAAAACTGTTTGTGTGTGTAAACAAACAAATAAACAAACATAGATTGCTCAGTAATAGCAGACAGAATTGGGAATGACATTTTGCAGAACAATTGTGTGTAGGCAGAACCAGAAATAGTGATAGATTATTGCACTGTTGCCATGCCACCATTGTTAGCGAAATAAAGCAATAACAGTAAGTGCGTATAAATTGTAGCTATTTATGCAATAACACTGACTATTACTTCATAGTAAATGAGCCTGACATCCATTATAATTGATTGCAGGCATTTATCTCTCTTTTATTTTGAAATAAGATGATTACAAGTCATAAGCTATTCTGTGGCTGAAATAGCTAGTGTTTTCAGATATTACAGATTTATCCCACAAAAATATAACTTCCAGCAGTATTGTATGTACAGGAAGGAAGACATGCAAGTTACAGTAAGATTTATTTGATGGGAAAATAGATGAGAGAATCATTTTTGTTTTTTTAAGTCTAGAAATATTAGGAACTCAGCATGGGAAATTACATTGCACAGTTTCCCAATCTTTACATACATCTTACATCTTAGAAGATGCCTAAGGAAATAAATATAGCAGTCAAAACAGAAGGGCCACTATCCCAAATGATAAATGAAATGGACCGTGGGAAAAGCTGTTTATATGAAAAATGGGACCGAGCAAAAATGTAGGGACAAAATGAGTTAGGACTACTTTGCAAGTTGCAAGAGTATCAAGCATTAATTTTGTCTATAAGCTACACATGAAGTATGGGATCTAGCCACACTCCGGTAATGCTGTCCCATTGATTATCAAACTTAATCATCTGGATCTGTGCATAAGATCAGCCTTGTTGGAACAAGCCTTTATGGGGAAAAAAGACTAAACTGGGCATTTTTTCCAAGCAGTCCAAGATAGTGACACAGATTGGCTGACTTGCTGGCTCTTAATGAACAATGAGGAAGAAGAGAAATGGCAATGTATAAATTGGGATTCAAAATGGCAGTGTTCCATACTGCAGCATTTTGTTAGAATTTCCATCAGGAAGCGTGGGTTTGCAAGCAATTTTCTGCATTGGGCAGGATTTGCATTGTAAGTATGGATGCCGTCCTGTGCATGAACTTGTCCTGTAAATGTTATACAATATAGTATTGCACAGTATGGTTCATTCACGATACTATGTAACAATGTTTAATATCTTTGTGCATTCATTACTTAGCATTTTTCTGCTTTTTAATATTTTAGGATCTCTAGTCTACCCAAAGAATATCACTTCAAATCGGGGTAATTATAATAGAAGTAATAATAGTAATAGCATGATTAATTAAACACAGACTTTCTTATTATGGAACAATTCCAGTGATGGAGAAACATACATTTGNGCATGATTAATTAAACACAAACTTTCTTATTATGGAACAATTCCAGTGATGGAGAAACATACATTTGTGAGTGTAGATCTTCTCACAAGGTACAAAGTTCTATGTCACCACTGTAGAGTACTGTGGCAATGAATGAAATGTACTCCCAAATTCTTTGTGTGCAAATTAGAGATCAATACTCGTATGTATATACTGAATTCTTCAGAGCAACTGCAATCATTTCTCAGAAATGTGCTTATTAAATTCCGACCATTTTTGATGTCCTGGAACTGCAGGTATTCTAGAAGACTATAAAAGCATGTGGAAAAAAAGGCATTTCTGTTATTGTTCCCTGAACAGTTTCTTTTATCAGTTAGCTAATTATTTATTCAGCAATATACTGCAGTTTGCCAATGTTTTTTGGAAGTAAAGGGGAAAAAAATTAAGATAGAAATACTTGGAGAAACTTTTGTAGAGACTCTAAAACCAAGAAGTAATAGTATAACTCTCTGTATTTTCTATATTTCAGAGCATGATAGACCATTGATTTGAATCATCACTTTTTGAAGAGATGAAAACTAAAGAAATAGATTAATCTATTTTTAAAAAAACAAAATGGCAAACAGCAGATTCAGCGGGAGCTTGTTCATTATACATTCATTCATGAAGCTCTCCTTCATATCACGTGTCCTGAAGGACCTAGTATCTACTGATTTCACCTGATAGCTGAGTTTGATTGTCATTATAATAATATTGCTGTTGCAAGGAATAATTAACTCAATTTTATGACCAAGCAATTATGCTGAAGCAGTGCTTGATGGGGCCTGTAATTGGAGCAATATAAGACACAACAGGGTAATATTTTGGACTCTTTAGTTGCTTCCTTTTCTCACTGAAAAGGTTTGCTGGCATGCTTGGCCTGAAATGCAAGAAATAATAAATCAGGCTTGGGTTAAAACTGAAACAATAATCAATTCTGTAATTCAATTGCAAACATTAGGGGTGCAAAAAGACATCACTTTCCCTTTATTACAACTGGTAGATATTTCCTTTCTCTCACAGGCATTCCCAATGTTTTGTACTAGAAGACCGAATAGTCAAGTTTTGCTTTTGTTCTGACCGATCTATAAACCTGAGAAATAATTAGCAACAATTAAAAACATTTCATAGGATCATGGCTAGAACCAAGTTACACTTAATTTTTAATGATTTTTTTTTATTAAAGCATTTCACAAAGAATTAAAAAAAAACCCACACAAACAGAAAAAAGGGTAAAACTAAAATTGAAGAAGCACAAAAAGCAAGAAAAATTTAAAAAAATCTGAAGCAACAACTTTTGATCTTTTCAGCAGTTATAAACATAGCAATTACCATCTTCATTCTTTCAAATTGAATATTAAAGTTTCCGTATTCCTATAAACCATTTTAATCAATCATTTGATAAAATCAATCATTCACGTTTATCAATTTTCAGCAAACAATCTACAAAGGGTTTCTCGACTTTTATAAAAGTAGTTGTAGTTCCCTCTTTAATCAAACAAGTCAATTTAGTGATTTCTGCAGATTCAGAGATCACAATCTGTTCCTCCATTAATGATGTTTCTGTAGTCTTCCAACTTTGTGCTTATAATAACCTCACTGCAGTTACCATACTGAGTAACAATTAAGTAAAGAGGGATCAATTTAAATCATTTAGCATCTACTTTAAAATAAATTAATCTACAGTCACAGAAATCTGAATCAGGCAGGTTTAGGTAAATGGAGGTGTGTGTGTGTGTGTGTGTGTGTGTTATTCAGCTTTGGGTATTTTCCCACGTCATTATAGTTATGCTTTTAAAGTTGGAGCGATGTTTCGGCAGAATCTCATCTGCCATCATCAGGCTTGTGTATTGTGTTCGTCTGTGAGTCAGGCTTTCATCAGAATCAGGATGAAGAAAAAACCATTCTAACACAGCAGTAGGCTAGCACCAAATTTAAAACAGAAACGGCTGTGAACTGACAGGTTTTTATATGTATGGTATTCAGGCTTTCTTTGGGATTTTCCCACGTCATTAAAGTTGTGCTTTTAAAGTTGTAGCAAACGTTTCGTGGAGAATCTCATCTGCCATCATCAGGCTTCTGCGTAGAATATTCACTATATATGTATATGTATATATGTATATATATCCATATATGTATATGTATGGATCTTTGGTTATTCAGGTTTTCTCCCACGTAAAATTGGAAGTATCTAGGTGACATTCGATGAAGTCTCATTCATCATCTCAGTCTTGTGTCTTCGGCTTTGTGCTTCTTGGAGTAATGTGAGCTTGCAGCTGCTCACCAGCTCAAATCCCCCAGCAACTAAGACTAACCTGAGCACAACCAAGCCCCCCACCTGAACAGAACACACCCCCAGCCAATCAGAACACAGCCAACCCCCCACCCAATCAAGTCACACCTCACTAGCTTGTTAAAAGGAAGAAGCAGCTGCAAGCTCACATTACTCTGAGAAGCACAAAAGCCGAAGACACAAGCCTGGAGATGATGAATGAGACTTCATTGAAACATCGCCGGAGATACTTCCAATTGTACGCAGGAGAAAACCTGAATAACCAAAGATCCACATACAAATTCTCACGAAAAACTTCAGAAAACAAATATATGTATGTATATGTATATATACATATCTATATGTGTATGTATATGTGTATATTATACATACATATATATATGTTATATGTGTGTGTGTGTGTGTGTTTTTAGTTTTCGTGGGTACTTACATGTGTTGCTGTTCAGCTTCCTTCAGGTTTATCCACGTCATTGTGGTGCTTTTAAAGTTTAGCAACGTTTCAGCAGAATCTCATCTCCATCATCAGGCTTCTGTATTGAGTTTGTAATTGTATTTGTAAAAACTCAATAAGTTGTAAAACTCAATACAGAAGCCTGATGATGGCACATGAGATTCTGCTGAAACATTATTACAACTTTAAAAGCACCACAATGACGTGGGATAATACCCGAAGGAAGCTGAACAGCACAAATATATATGTGTGTGTATTTGTATATGTATTCTGTATATGTATATATGTATAATGTATATATTACATAAGATATACATAAGATATATACATAAGATATACATAAGATATATCATATATATATGAATATATATATGATTATATATATATATATGCGATATATATAATCATATATTATATAATATATATATATATATATTAGATATATATACTATATATATTATAGTATATATATATATATATATATATATATATATATAATATGCTGTTCAGTTTCAGCTTCGGATAATAACCCGAAGGAAGCTGACCAGCACACATGTAAGTTCCGCAAAAACTTAAAAAAACATATGTGTGTATGTATGTGTATATATATATATATATATATATTTGTTTTTTTTAAGTTTTCGCGGGCGGGTACTTACATGTGTTTGCTGTTTAGCTTCCTTCGGGTATTATCCCACGTCATTAACATTTAACTTTTAAACAGCACTACAATGACGTGGGGATGATACCCGAAGGAGCTAAACAGCATATATATATATATATATTTAAATTTGCTAGCACTACACCTGGAATTGTGCAGCAAAATCCACCCTCTACTTTGGGATAAGATAAAGCAACTTATAACTTGGAGAGGTGTGAACTGAAACCATTACAAAAATGAAAAAGTCTTAAGAAACTAAAGAAATTAGAACATGAATAAAGAAAGCCCCAACAACTCACAACAACACCTGAAGCAAGTATGTCTACAATATTCCAACAGATGAACTCATCAAAACAGAAACAGATGTCCTAACCAAAGGAATTCATTATGCCATAGCACCAAAAAAATCCCCACAGAATCCATCATATGTGCTGAGGCATCAGAGGGAGTCTGTTGTGCCCAGGTGGTTTTGCCTGGCTTGTGGCATGGAGATTTTTCTATTTGAGAGTGAGGCTTCCAAATGATTGACGTCTGGTGGAATCATCTCTTCTATTCATGCTTTCAGAGTCTTTTTTCAGTCTCTATGGCTTCTCTGATGATTCTGTGGCTGGGGTTTTCTATAGTGGCTAGGGTTTTGGTGCCATTGAAGTTTGATTTTGTGACCTGTGGTTTTCATTGTGTTGGACTAGGTAGGAGGTGTGTTCCAAACAGACTCCCTCTGATGCCTCCGCTCAAACACACCCCAAAACCGAGGCACCCAGATGAAACCTAGGCTCCTAATAGATAATAGCCGTCTTTCACACGAAGCCAAGCTGCACTGAAAGCCTCCAATACAGGAACAGAGTGTTTGCCAGCCAATCAAAGCCACAAAACAGACAGAAGAAGAAAACCAGAAACACCAATCAAACAAACTCCAAGTCCAATAAACACAGACCAAAGACTCCCAACCAATCAGATGTAGAAAAAAACATCCTGCCACAATAATAGGCTAGCCTCAAATTTGAAACCAACGGCTGTGAGACCCTGACCCACATACAACTCAATACAGAAGCCTGATGATGGCAGATGAGATTCTGCTGAAACGTTGCTACAACTTTAAAGCACTACAATGACGTGGGATAATACCCGAAGGAAAGCTGAACTGCATATATATATATATATATGCATGTATGTATGTGTGTATGTATGTATGTATGTATGTATGTATGTATGTATGTATGTATATTAGGTGTTATTTCTAAATTTATGCTTAACCCAGGAATTTGTGATGAGTATCTGAACCAAGAATGCAACTAAGTTCTCACACAATAATCCAGTCTGATTTTCTTTCCATTAATTTTTCCTCAGCAGCCTAAGGTAGGGTATACTAGCTTTTAAACTATTGTCAGATCAGATCTACTAGATGCTGAATGGTTGTGCTTTATGTTATGTTCTAGACTGGCTTAGCTGCTTGTTTAGTTGGCAATTGTAACTTCAAACATGGAATTCTGTGGCATTTCACTATCAATAACAGTAAAAGTAGTAGTAGAAGCAGTTGGAGAGGGAAAGGAAGAGGAGAAATGGTTACGTTTGGTACTAGGCTGAGATCTTTTTCTGTAGAATATCAGCCCCTTGCTTGGGCTCCAAAGCTGTCATGTAACTGCCAGAAGTAATCGGCATGCATATTAATATTTTCAATTGCAGTTCTAAATGTATTGCAATTAAATAATTATTATGTGTCAGATGAAAAAAGTTCTGTTGATGAGGTGTATATTGGTCGCTATTTCTCCGAATGAAACTGTTTTCATTTATTCCACAGGTAATCAATTAAAATGCAGTTTTGTAATTAAACTTCTCTTAATTCAGTTGTACAATACTATGCAAATTCTGTGTGTTCTGTTTGTTTATCCCAGGAGTGCCATAAAAGCAACTGAGGTGCATGTTCCAAATGTTGGGTTGTTGCAAACGGTTAGATTGTTAAAAGCCATTGAACGTGAGGCACTTGGAGTGTGCAGGATTGTATCCACAGTTATCTTAGCAGCACAGACAGTAATGTAATCAGAACAATGACTGTTCACCCAAAGGCTACCAGTGGGGAAATTCATCCGCTACTGCATGATGAGGACCGGTTTATTTGGGTTTACAATATTAATATCTCAATTTAGATAATAATTTTATTGCTCCAATAATAGCAGAGTAGCAGATGGCAGCACAAACCAGAGTTTGCTAGGTGTGAAAGAAGCAGGTTTGGATAGGACAGAACTTGGATGGGAGACCAGGGCTGTAAGCTAGCCTGAGAAGTTGAAAAACATGCTAGAAGAAAGCATTGACAAATCTTCTGTCTTGCTGCCAAGAAAAGTACATGGATGTATCGAGATTTCTTACTTTTCAAACTTTTACAAAGCTGTTTTTAGATAGTGCTATGAGCTGCAAAAGGACTTTCTGTTAGGTTCTAAATCAAGTGAGTACTACAAGTGCCACATCCTGTGTGAAAGCTCTACCATCTGCCTTGGAAGAAGGCTCTGTTCTTTCCTTCCAAACATCCAGCCAGGAGATGCATTTTCTTAGGAGGAAAAAAAAAAAGACACTGCAGTTTGGGAGGTTTTGCTTTGAGATCTGATTTCTGGACATGTTTCAAGCAGAACAGAGCTGGAAGGGACCCTGGAGGTCTTCTAGTCCAATCTCCTGCTAAGCAGGAAACCCTATACCATTTGAGACAAGTGGCTGGTCCAGTCTCTTCTTGAAAGCTTCCAGTGATGGAGCACTTACAATTTCTGAAGACAAAATTGTTCCACTGATTANACTTTTTTTTTTTAAAAATCTCAACATCTTTTTTGTTATGTGGTGATCATGATTGGACACAGTATTCCAGGTGTGGTTTTACTAGGTGTGGTCTTACTAGGTGTGGTCTTACTAAGGTTTTATAACAAGGAGGTCCTGCCATAGGAAAGTAGGGAAACAAAAGAAATCCTATACATATCACTAAAATTAACATTCCCTGGCAGCTACGGTATATGTGTATCACCATCAACCAGATGTTTTTTTCTTTCCAATTGTACACATCTGCTTTAATATGGCAAGTCACTTTGCAAAGTCACATTACTCTTTGAAGAACAATGGAGGTGGAACATTCAGATGTTCCATTCAGCTGATAGAGGTGTCAAACTCATGGTCCGCAGGCCAGATGCGTCATGCAGTGGCCACACCCATCCCTGGTTTAGCAAAGGGGAAAAAGTTATGATACATCACGTGATGATCATGTGATGATGGTGCAAGTCTGATACCCCTGGTGTAGATGAAGAAGACCATGGGCCAAGTGTGCCACACTTTATTGAAGAGAAGTGGGACACTGCTTTGCTTTGATCAAAATATTAACAAAGTTCTGGAGAACTCCCAAATAATTAAAGTGAGGCTAGAAATGCCCATCTATTAGAACTCATATATCATATCAACTATAAGACTCCCCATGCTGTAAAAGAAAAGCTGACCTTCTGCTTGTAGGGAAGGTTGCTGGGAGGGAAGGTTGGTGACAATTTCTCCTCTGCCTCCTCTATTTCTCAAAATAGTTCAATCCCAAATTATCCCATCAGCGCTTTGTTCTGACACCGGAATCTGGGCACAGCTATGGCCATATCAAGATGCTGCTAAGGACAGAAAAAGAGGACATTGTGGCATCAGATTGCCTGAGGAAGTTAAATTAAGTTGAAATGGGTTTTCATGATAGTATTCCAGCATCTTCTAAGCACCACTCAGTTAAAAGAGAAACAAAGCCTTGTGCTCCAAACGAGCGTCCCTTGTTTGCGATTGCTTCAATTTTCTCCATCTTTAAAATATTGCTGGCAATCATTTTCAAATGCAAGATATTTTTTTCTTCTTAATTTTTCCCAGTATGCATTTTATTCTGACTCATTGAAAACAATTCTGCTCCTCATAACCCAGATTGGTTGCAGGAGAAAAGGAA
Organism: Laticauda laticaudata; assembly: GCA_004320025.1. NCBI lineage: Eukaryota > Metazoa > Chordata > Lepidosauria > Squamata > Elapidae > Laticauda > Laticauda laticaudata. The sequence continues at coordinate 25,986 of BHFT01061793.1, forward strand.
CTGGGATATAAATTCAATTAATCCAAATAAAGATTGATTTCTTGGCAGAAATGATGGTCAGGGGAAAAGTGAGGAAGCAATATACATACAGATTATCTGGTCTGTGTTTTTGGTTCTTCCTTTTGGGTGACTGAATAAATAGGAGACGTCTCTCAGACTGAAGACATGCTAAGATTATATATTCCCAGTGGCAGAGATCCTTAAATGAGTGGTGACAGTCCAGTTAATAAGTGAAGTCTTGGCATTGTAATAAGAGACTGTTACATAGTCTCTATGCAATAGAGAACAGGGAACAATAGGGAATATTTGCCAGGATCTGAACACATTGCACAGAAATGGAGTTAAACTGATTTTTGGTATGCTTTGAGTCTTTTGGTCTTTCATTATCTTTTCTGGGTAAGACCTGTAAAACCAAAAAGAAAAAAAAGATATCAAATTTTGTAAAGAGGTTATTAAAGATTGGGTCATTTCTGTTACATCATTGTAGGCTTTGTGTAGCCTCAGCAGATGGCAGCACATCACTGCCTTAACCTGGGCCTGAAAAATTAAGCAGGGCTTCTCACTGGATAGGAAATTACAAGGAATCCTAAATCTGAAGTTAGACTTGAAGACGTAAACACCTCTCAGGAAAAAAGCCATGGCAATCTGGTTCCGTATTGTGGCCAAGAAAACCAGACAGGCACATCCATGGAGTAATCATGAATCAAGCTTCGAATGAAGAAAGCAAAGATACACATACATATAATCCTAGGACAGCCAGAGAAGTTAGTTTGGTTGTTTTCTCCTTTTGGCAGAGAACCAGCCAACAACCACATTTCAGAAGTTATCTGCCAACAGCAATCAGTTTAGAACATAGCTGGGAAAACTGTGATCCTTCAGCTACCCATCATCTTTAAAAGTTGACCATAACATTGTGAGCTTGAAAGTACTGGAAGTTCAGTTTAATTTGGTAGGAAACGCAGTCCTTGCAAGATCATTATGTCTTAGCAACCAGTTGCTGAAAAGAAAGGAAGGAAAAGCAAAGGGGAGATCAGAAAGAAAAAAAGGAAGGAAGGAAGAAAGAAAGAACGGAAAGAAAGAAAGAAAGAAAGGAAAGAAAGAAAGAAAGAAAGAAAGAAAGAAAGAAAGAAAGAAAGAAAGAAAGAAAGACATCGAAAGGCCAAGGGAAGGGAGCACAGCAAGAAAAAAGCACTTTGGATGCTAATCAACCCTCATTTCCCCTCCTCCCCAAATGAAATACATGTCTGGAAAGCAAAATATAGTATAATAACTGAGGAGAAACAAGGGTTTGGGGTAACAAAGAATGCTGTCCTTTTTGTAATAAGACCCTTTCCCATATAGAATAGAATAGAATTGAATAAAATTCTGTATTGGCCAAGTATGATTGCACACACAAGGAATTTGTTTTGGTGCATATGCTCTCAGTATTATTATATGTAGTGATACAATAGTTTTACTTAAATTTCCACTAACAGAATTAAAATTGTTTCCCCATTTATGTGAATGCCATTGCTAAATGAGGTTCGCTTTTCTCTTTCATTCTTAGTGGTGCATTCTTCAACTCAATAATACAGTAGTTCAGTCAGTGCCAGTTATGAATGGTTGCTGCCTGGCATACTCTAGGCCATATAATTGGATGAATAAATTTAACATAATTTGAGCAAATAAAATGTCTGTAATGCAAAGAATGACTACTCAACAAATCAACTTCAGAAATAATAAAAAGGAAGAAAGTAATACTTTCTAATCCATGGTAGTAGTAAGTGGTAATTTATGGTGTTATAAACATTATTGTCCTGAAAGGAAAAGTTTTGGTGTGTAGTAAATGTGGATTCAAGCTTAAGTCACCCCAAAGGTGCTTTTTCAAGAGGCAACTGGACTTTCTCGTTTTTCTTTGAAGATGTTTTGCTTCTCATGCAAGAAGCTTCTTCAGCTCTGCTTTTTGGATGAGAAGCGAAATGTTTTCAAAGAAAGTCCAGTTGCCTCTTTAAAAAGCACCTTTGGGACAACCATGACCTGGATAATTGAGAAGATTTAGTCTTGCAAATACCAGTTATGGTCTAAAAGTGTTAAGTTCCAATAATTCTTGAAGTAGCTGTTGTATTGCAAAACCAAACATGACATGTTCATTGTCATGTTCCTGATTACATAATTGAGTATTATTATTGTATTATAAGTTAGTCAAATGGGTCTTTGAATTGTCACCAACCTTCCCTCCCAGCTCCCTCCCTCTCTCCTTTTTACCTTTATTAAGTGTTGGTGATGGCTGTCATACCTTTCTTTCTACTGCGCTGATTCTACAACTAGAGGTGCAAGAAAAAGTGGAAAATGGGAGGAAAAGCAGGGAAGATGGATCTGTGTGATGGATCCTAATTCTATTACCTTTAAATCTAAATCAGAGTTAAAATTGTATTATGGTGTATTATGGTGAGCATTACAAATCCTCCATATTTCAAGGAGTAGGAATTTCAGTCCACAATGTCAAACCATTTCTGCCATTCTTTAGCTGTAATTCAGCATTGACATATCAGATTCATAAATTAATCATGTTCCTGTCTGTTCAAAAGGTAGTTCAATTGAGTTCAGTGGGTCTTACCCCCAGGACAATTCCAATTTACTCAAGCAAATTTAAATTTAAATGGTATTGTATGTGTGAATATTTTATTATAAAGAAAGAAGCACTATATAAGGACTAAACCTGAGGTTTGTGGTGGTGTTGTGTATGAAGGGAAAATTCAGTCAACAATTGACAACTATCATGATGAAGAAAATAATTTCATTAGAGAAGTGAAAGCTATCACTTTTTGCCTGGACCCAACTAATCTGTATTAATAAAAACAACACAGGGTAAATGGTTCAGCCATGTGTAATCACAAATAACTATATGCACAAATAATGTCAGATTGGATTGCTTGTCATAAGCTCCTCGGGATGCTGCATAAATTTATATAAATTTTGGTCTTTCAGGCAGAGACAGCTTCATTGAAGATAGACTGCCCTAAATGCTGAACAGAACATAATTTGCTGAAAGGCAGAATATCCTTTTTTTAAAAAAAAAAATCAAAGCAATTGTCACAAATGGAAATACAGAAAAAAAAGTAGAGTTATGTTTTGTGAAAAAAAATAGATATCTAGTGTTTATAAAATTTTGTAAGTTATTTATGTGTATGTTGTACATATATTGTATGTGTTTATATATTTATATGTCTTATATATCTTTGTTTATGAATGTAAATGACTCTCAGCTACTCACACTTTTCCATTTAAATATATCAATAGGTTACGACAAATAACAATTAACAATTAACATATTTACATAACGTAACAGATTGTACAATATGACTATTTATATTAAATTATTAATTGCTATAAATAAGCTTTTAAGCAAGTGATTATTAATACAATACCATGTAGTTGAAGGGACATTATAACAGTTCTTAAACTTAAATAAACAAAATTATAAAATAACAATGTCTAGGATTACTCTTCCTGTGCTTTGATTTTTTTCAGCGTTCCAATATCCAAGGGATACAATTTATTGGTGCATAGTTTATGCACAATTATCCACGTACTAATCTTTATATAAAAATCTAATGTTATAATAAGCTTTATTATTAAATAAAGGTTCGTTCTTCATACCAGCACAAAGAAGCAATATTGCAAAAATGAGTTGTGTATAACAAATATTAGAAATTCTTACATTCTTGTCTTTATACATTAATAAAGACAATAATTAATAAACATTATTGAGCATATTTTTAAACTCCGCTGATCATAGGGGCAGACAGCATCCTTATCCTTTCTCAGCACAAGAAAGCTTTCTGTGTCATTTGAGCCGGGGTGGGCTTCAAAAATTTTAGCAAGGGGTTCTCTGCCCGGTTGCTGGGTGGGTGTGGCCATGGTGGGCGTGGCCTAGTTGGCCTCCTGCACCAAGGCAGGGGGAGTGTTTTTGCCCTCCCTGAGCTCAGGAGGCTTTCCTCAAGCCTCTGGGAGGGTGAAAACTGCCTCCCTGGGCCCCGGAGGCTCTCTGGAAGCCAGAAACAGGTCTGTTTCCAGCCTTCCTGAACTTCTGGGACGCCCATTTTTCACCCTCCCTGAGCTTCCGCATGCGACCTGTACTTACTTGCATCTAAAACAGGATGCATGGGGACTCCTGGGAGGGGCGGGATGGGTGGTGCAGGGCTAGCCAGGAGTAGGATTTGGGGGTTCTTCAAATTGTGCAGAATCTTAGCTAGGGGCTCTCCTGAACCCCTGCAAACCCACAGCAGCCCACCCCTGATTTGAGCACTGTTTGAGCATAGAATAATAGGGCTAGAAGGGACTTGGAGGTCTTCCAGTCCAACCCCTTGCTTGAGGCAGCTGTCCTTATACTATCCTGGATATATGGTTGTCCCATCTTTTCTTAAAAACTTCCACCAATGGCACACCCACAATTCCAGGAGGCAATCAAGGTATAGTTGTGTAGATTTCAGTTTAATTTTGAGGTTTTCTTCTTGCTTTTTCTTTAGCTTTGCTCCTATGTCTATCTTTTCTATGGATTTCTCAATCTCAAAGTTTCAATTCCTGATTCATATCAACCTTGGCATGTACAAGTGAAACCAGGGGTGGGATTCAAATTTTTAACAACCAGTTCTGTGGCCATGGCTTAGTTGGTGGGCGTGGTTTGGCGGTCATGTTATTGGCTTGGTGTGGCCAACTCAATATCATTGAGGCATGCATTTCCTTACCTGGCCTCTCATGACAACAGTCGTAAGTGTGAAAAATGGTCATAAGTCACTTTTTGCAGTGTCATTGTAACTTTGAATGGTCATTCCACACAAGCAAAGTACCAGCAAAGGAGGGGAATAAAACTCCAGAGATGTTCCTAAACAGGAAGTCTAGTCCTGCCAAGAATGTAGTAAGTGTTAACAGAGAGGCAGTTTCTGTAAGGAATGCCAGAATGTTTCCTTCCTGCCTTACAGGATTAGGCCAGTAATTTCTTCTAACAACTGGTTCTCCAAACTGCTCAGAATGTTAACAACAGGTTCTACGAATAGGTGCAAACTGGTAGAGTCCCATCCCTGGGTGAAACTTGAAAAATTAGAATATCGTGCAAAAGTTCATTTATTTCAGTAATGCAACTTAAAAGGTCACCTAATATACGAGATAGACTCATCACATGCAAATATTGTGGATTTGGGGTTTTCATGAGCTGTAAGCCATAATCATCACAATTATGACAGTTCACTGCTTGAACTATCTTGCTTTGCATGTAATGAATCTATCTCATACATTAGTTTCACTTTAAGTTGCGTTACTGAAATAAATAAACTTTTGCATGATATTCTAATTTTTTGTTTCACCTCTACATAGATACTCTACATGTCCTGCTCCTCCTTGAAAAGGAGAAAACTTATGAAGAGGATGAAAGTGTGTAGGTCTGGAGGTGACACCATTAGTACCTGTGAAATCTTCAAATAAGATGAGTTTGTAGGGTGTAACAGCAAAGTTGAATCTTCTGGATAAATGATTATTGTGAATGATTATTATTAGAGAAAATAGAGGTTTTGCCTTGAACCTTTACTTGTAGAAAGTGTTGAGTCATCAGCCTCTCCAGTGTTGGAATTTTTGACCTCATGATTCTTTTGCTAACTCTAGCAAATGTTTCCATATCTATAAGGCTGTAGTTTGGGGTAATACAGTATTATCTTACCGTTACACTTGATTAGCCATTCATTAATTCTAGGGCTGAGATGAAGATAAGTAAATTCACAGCTTGAACATGACATAATAAACCCTAAGGAAAATCCATTATCCTGAGCATTTATGTAATGTGACTTCTGACTTTGGCAAAAGGACAAATGCTGGATTTTTTATTTTTGCAAGGTGCTTGGGAAGCTAAATTCTAGGTGACTGGATATATCATTGTATCTATTCAGATGTAGGTCAATTCTCTGTCGATGTAAAGCAGTGTTCTACATTGTGGTTAAGAAAGAGAGAGAGAGGTTGAGAGAGGAAGCCCTTTGAAATGTATATTAAAACAAGGTCTGTAATATACATAGCATAAATGTCCAATACTTGACATGAAGAAAACACAGATAAATACTAATGTTTTGAATGAATTTATCCAGTCTGGGTCATCCCCTATTTTCTTAATGATTCTTCTGAAATATTGGCAAAATGGATTGCCTAGTAATCTTGCACCAAAACAGAAACAGATTATTTAAATGAGAGTTTATTGAATATGAAATATAATGGTTATTTTCCTCAAATGAGAATACCTGAAAGAGAGGTATGTAGAGCTCAATCTCCTCTATACAGAAAATTCACAACTACAACATATATGAAATATGGCATTTCAGCCCCCTTTTCAAAAATTCCCAATTTTCAAACATAGTGTTTCTCAATCTTGGTAATCTTTAAGACGTGTGGACTTCAACTCCTAGAATTCCTGGGCAGTAAGGGGAAGTGAGGATGGATGTGGAATTCTGGGAGTTGAAATGGATGGATCTTAAAGTTGCCAAGTTGAGAAACACTGATTTAATATCTGCTGCCTCTGTAGAGAGTAGATTTCACAAATAGAACACATCATTGATTCTTTAGTCTATACTGTGCTAGTATTATTGAAGCAAACACTCTCCCAAGATAGTTCAAACAGAAAACTAAATTATCATTTGTTATTATTCATTTATACACTGACTCTGTCTAATAATTGAAGCTCACTGGACAGATAACAACATTACTAAACGAACATATACACAAAGAAAAATAATAAAATGCCTTCAACACAGAAATGGTATTGTAAAACATAAAGACCCTGTCACACTGGCCGACGGATGCAAAACATTTGTAAAAAGGACACAGCGGACGAGAAAAATGTTCCATCCATTG
>BHFT01061794.1:0-40096 GCA_004320025.1 Laticauda laticaudata
AACCAATCCACTTCTTACTTTACTGGACCAATCAGAACTGTAGTCTAGGAGTCAACCATTTACATATAGAACACCTTCAATGCCTGAGGGAACCCATCTCTGCAGACACGTGAATAAACAAGAGGTTGATTAAGCAGCCCAGGTAATCTGCTAAACTGGTGAATCTATGTTAGAGTATGTTCCCTGAATGTCTTTTCTGTTATCCTCCAACAGAGCTACCAACCTTGCAGAATCAAAATCACCTTTCCCAATACGCTTGGGTTGATGCAATTTTAATTTTGGGCCTGCTGTACCAGTGCTGAAGATAGATCAAAAACATCTCTCTTTCAATTAAACTATATCTGACTGCTGAAAAGACTCCCCCCCCCTCCTTTATTATGTTCTCAAAGCACCACACCAGAATATTGAAACTCATTTGCTTTGCCAGCTTCTAAAGTTCTGTGGGGGAAAAAGAATCTTGGAAATGACTGGATAGAAAAAATAAAGTAGGACTCAGCAACTGAAGACACCATAGCCTAACTATTTCCTGGTTTTTGAACCCTCTTAAACTTTTTTCTTCTAGAAGAAAAAGCAAATCATTCACTTCTACTCCTCTCAGTTTGCCTTCCCAGCTCCACCTATTTTGCATACAGAGATTAGGCAATGGGGACCTTTGATTTCCTTGGCTGTGTTTCTCAAGGCCTCTGACTGGCTAAAACCTTCCAGAGTTCCTTCCCAGTTCATAGATCTGGAAAGGAAATCACACTGCCTTGCTGTAGGCTGTCAGTTTTCACTACAAAGTTAAAGGTAAGGCTTTATTTCTAATTCTCAGTGTAAGTAACATGGCTTCTAGAAACATTTGTGACTATCCTCAGGCAATGTGTAAACTCCACCCAAAGTTAACATTTTATGGCTTGTCTAATGTGTGAATCTCACTATTGTGGTTTCTGTATTTTTGGATTAATATTTGAATCAAATCAACTGTGAGGAATTTAAAATAAGGTTTAGGGGATCCAGCCTCTGAATTGATATAGAGGAGAGTCTTCTTGACATGGGAGTGTAACCTCACTTCCTGATTTACTTAAATCGTTTACACATTGTTTTGAGTGTTTAAATTATGATTTATGGAACAAGATGTAATTTGTAGGTTCACCAATCTGAATAAAAAACCAACAAATGTAATGGTGTAATCTAGATTGTTGCATAGAACAAAGAATACTGAAATATATGCTCAGCTTGATTTTATTTGTAGAAGAATAGAATAGTGATCGACTTAAAAAAAGAAAAAAAATTGTACTTATGTGAAACTGTAATTTATTTTTTATTTACTAAACAAATATATTCAATTTGCAAGGTTTTCTGCTTTAAAGATTTTGCATGAATTAGTAATTTTCAGGTTACAATGTTGTTTTTTGAAAACAGGGCCATTAGTGTTTTTTAAAAAGATGATGGTGAACTTAACCATAGTCTGTTTGAATAAGTTGACTTTACAGAGATGAAGTATCAAACTGTAAACTTTTTAAATTGAAAGTCAGATGGGTGTTGCAAGAGAAAGTATCTTTGAATGTGTTGGCAGCATCTCTTTGGACATTAAAACAATATTTCCAATATAATATAGTACAAGGTGGACTTCTAATTATACAATTACTGTTGGAGTTGGTGGTAATTTTTTAAAATAAATATGAAATACAATATCAAACGTGTTTTTCAAAGCTCTAAAATGAAATGTTGGTAAGAAGACACCCTTAAAGTATCTAGTCAGAAAGATGAAATGTAAAATTAGTCTTTTATTTTACATGATGGTCAAAGTTTAAATTGATTAAAGTGGGCTTCCCAACATTAGCAAAATGTTTGATACAGTATGAGAACTCTTTCATATGTTCCTTTTATTTTTTTTTCGACTTTAATGCTTGACATTTTTCCAGAGATGGCTACCGAAGATTATCTTCGTCAGGATTGCCAGATAGTCCATGGCATTCCTATAGTCTATGCATTCTCCTTTGACTGGGATAGAATTGAAAATTTCCAGAGTCGGCCAGATGATATTGTGATAGCCACATACCCCAAATCTGGTGAGTTTTCAGTATTGGAAAAGAGCAACCTGATGGTTTGTCACTTTTTCATGATGCCTGCATTTTATAAAGTTTTTTTTCCTCTTGGAATGCAGATTTCAATACAACTTCTGACAAACCTAATGGGCTGTTTGTTTCCAGGCACAACGTGGCTAAGTGAAATTGTGGATATGATTCTGAATAATGGTGATCCTGATAAATGCAAAAGAGATGCTATTTTCAATAAAGTGCCTATGTTAGAATTTGTTGTCCCAGGAAAGATGCCAGCAGGTAAGCTTTGATCCCTATTGATTAATGTGAACTTTAGAGACACAGGGTAGAAAAGATCAAGAGGTAAATCTGGCAATCATTTCTATACTTCCTTATTTCATCTCTTGGAGAGAATAAAAACATTTATGTTATGAGGAATGGAAATATGTAAAATATGTATTTTTGGAGGAGGGTCTATTTTGTCCATTTATTGTTGAAATAGGAGAAAAACAACAGACACTTGTAGGAGTAAGAGGAGATGGCTGCATCGCATGAAGTAAGTACGATACAGATATCCAAACAGATTTACTGTTTCAAGTCCTAAGCCCATTGAAATAATAGTTTGTGGAGTATCATAAAAAAATCCAAATAAAAATAAGAAAAGATAAAAAAGCCATTCATCATTACTTATTTAATAGGCTACCATCCCATGTGTTCAAATATATGATAAAGTAATCATTATACCTGCTAATCCATATTAAAACAGAACACTGTGTGTCTCATACTAATATCATTTTTAAAAAGATTAACTAAATGAAAAAAATGAATCCAGTTTTCTAGCATTATTATTGTACCCAGCTCCTTTGAGGCTTACTGGATGCTTATGAAGAATCCATACATAATCCTGCATTGATCCAGCATCTTAGTAAAGGATATTTTTTTGGTTAAATGTTAGAGATCTCTTTTTTTCATGTCTTCTCATTTGAGTTATTGCTAATAGCAGCTAGAAAAATATCACTATCAAGTGGTCTTATACACACACACACACACACACACACACAAATCAGAACAAAAAAGAAACATTACAATACATAAAACAAAATATACTATTTCTTGAAACTATTTTTTAAAAGAAGTTTCTGAGTCCACTGGATGGATAGTGGGGGAAAAAGAAATCAAAGGAAATCAAATGCCCTGCAGACAAGTCTCTAAGTTCAGAAGCCTATACAGCAGCGGTGGGATTCAAAAATTTTTACTATTGGTTATGTGGGCGTAGCTTGATGGGCGTGGTGTGGCTTGGTGAGTGCGGCAGAGGAGATATACTGCAAAATCTTCATTCCCTCCCACTCTGGGGGAAGGTTATTGCAAAATCCCATTCTCTCCCCATCCCACTAACCTGCTTTCCAGCTCCGTTCTGTGCAGGGCAACAAAAGAAGACCCAGCTAATCATGTGGGACTCAGGAGGCAGAGAATAGATGGGGGTGGGGCCAGTCAGAGGTGGTATTTGCTAGTTCTCCAAACTACTCAAAATTTCTGCTACCGGTTCCCCAGAACTGGTCAGAACCTGCTGAATACCACCTCTGCTACACAGTAGGATTAGAGGAAGACAAATATAAGTTTGTACATGCAATATAAACTTGTACATGCATTATGATGTCACATAGACATGAAAGGGGCAGAAGTTCTCTGTAGTGGTAAGATGCTACTTTTGGGATTTGAGCAAAAGCATTGGATTGGGCAAACATTTGGCAAACATTTCATTAAAAAAAAAAATTGAGCTACATCCAAATTCCTCATTGTCCATGATCATTCTTAAAGTGTATTACCAATGTGCTGTGGGTTCCAGTTTAGGCGTGCTATGTCACAAATAAATACCTGGCACAGAGTGGCAGCAGTGGGCCTGAAAGATGTTGAAGATATTTGGCATGCATCTTTTGGTGTGGCAGCAACAGTGAATTTACTGACTTTTCCAGTAAATGCTTAGGGAGAGGGACACAAGATGCATGACAGACCACATATTTGTGCAGCCTGAAATGGACACTCATTTCTTTGACAAACTTAGGAGAATGAATACAGTGCAAGTAATTCAGCTTTTATATCCTCCACTGCTCACAAGACTTCTCCAGAACTTGTTAACTTGTTTGGAGGGGAGTTTATCCATATATATTTACAGATATACTAAGTTTCCCACAAATTCTCCAATAGTTGGGAAACATCAGGAAAAACTGAATACAATGTATTAGGAATGTCTGTGGATCAATTTGAGAGAAGGTTCCTAAAACTGGAAATAGTGGTCTTAAATATTGCTTTTATCAAAGGCTATCCAATAGTACACATGAAACTGATGTTCAAAGACTGCTGCCTAGGTGGATTGTAGAGTTCAGTTTTTAGTTTTATTATTTAATCAATAACAGTGGATATCAAATGGAAAGATGCCAAAAATGCTGCCACAGATAGGATTCATCGAAAGCTTACTGTCCTATGCGCTTTATGGGAAAGAACTAGATGATGATAATGAAAAATCAATAATCATTCATCTTTTAATCATCCTTTTTAGTCACATATTTTTTCAATGTTTATCAGTGATCTTTTAGCTTTTTTCTAATCACCTAAATAAGTACTGAATAATTCCAGGAGTCAAAACTGCTTTGAAGACACACACCCACACACCATACATACTGAATGTAATCAGTTTAATGGGTGCCTCCTGTATTTCCAATTATTTTCTATATTAGCAGTGTCTTATGATATTCCTTAGTATCTATATGATATTCCTTATTGCTTTGCTTGCAAGGTACGGAACAGTTAACTCATATGCCCTCTCCTCGTATGGTGAAGACCCACCTCCCAGTAAACCTACTTCCCAAGTCTTTTTGGGACAAAGGCTGCAAGGTAAATATATTTGTCAGCATGATACATTTTGAAAAAAAAATCTGGATGGCAGAGAGCCTCTAATCCAAGACAAATCAAACCCTTTAGAAGTCAATTTGCCTCAATACTGTCATCAGAGTTGCTAGTTACTTATATCTTTTTATGGATGTAGTTCTCCAAGAATAAATGTTGTTTGGGAGATGTCAGATGCCAGTCCATGCACTAGCTCATTTGACTTAAACACCAAAACTCTTCATGTCATTTTTTCCTTTACGTGGGAAATCTTGCTAAAATTACAGTTTCCTCCATCAGAAGTGATATCTTTTCCTATGCATCTCACCAATCTATCAATCTTTATTATTGTCACAGATCAGCAAATAAAAGCATTAAAATAATAATAATAGTAAAATATGTAAAATGTCTTGCAGATGTAATTATGATTACTTTGATACTCCATCCCTGATGGATGGTCATTTCAGAGATATTTCCTTATCTACAAAAGGAAGAAGAATGATTAGGCAAAAAAAGCAGTGGGAGTGGAAATAACTTCCAACAGCTTCCCCTTTAAGTGTTACACATGTGAACATTTGAATAATACAGTAATTCTCAACTTACATATAGCTGCTTTCTAAGTTGAGCCCATTCGAGATGTAGGGATGTAGCAATAGCAATAGCACTTAGACTTATATACCACTTTCCAGCCCTCTCTAAGCAGTTTACAGAGTCAGCATATTACCCCCAACAATCTGAATCCTTATTTTATCAACCTTTCAGGGAGCCGCAGGTCATTAGAAATAGCCTGCAATACTGCATTCTAACCAGTGTGCCACCACGGCTCTATAGACAAGATCACTATACTGTATTTTTTTGTTTGCAGTCTCATTTTAGTATTTACCAGTTATACTAGAAATCATGAGGAATCTGATAACATGATTTTTAGATTAATAAGTTTATTAAAATGTTGCTGGACAAGCCCCAGGTGCTTCTTGCATTCAAATGGAATTATGTGAGGTTGCCTGGTTGAGCACTTCTGCTTTATAAGATGCTATAATCACTGGTGTTTTTTCATTACTCTACACTCTTCAGTAGCAAAAACCTATCAGTAGAGTTTTATGCATTCTATGTATTTTTCTTTACTCCAATGAAGATTATCTATATGGCTCGTAATGCAAAGGATGTTGCGGTCTCCTTTTATCACTTTGACTTGATGAATAAGCTACATCCATATCCTGGCTCTTGGGATGACTACTTGGAGAAATTCATGACAGGAAAAAGTAAGTTTTCAAGAAACAAAGTGATGAGACTGAGTGAGTTTGCTGCTCTGAAGAAAAACCTAAGTCAGATTATGGACCAAACTTTTTTCTTTTTTAGTAAAAAAAAGTCTCTTTTTCAGATAAGCATAACATGAGTTATGTTTGTATATCTTGTAACACTGTATGTCTAATACCTAAGTAGTGGCTGAAAATATACAAGAATAGTAAAGGAAATTAAAGTAGTCTCATTATATTCTAATCCATTATATCCTTTTTATCCAAAACTGAATTCTGGGGGGGGGGGATGTTTTAATGCATATCTGTCTATTCTAATGTCTGTCCTACTTGATCATAAATTGAGACGTACTATATTATAATAAGATATTGCTTGAACATTGACAATGAATAGTAGCTTTTATTATGGAAAAGACAAGTCTGATAAATGAACCAATATTTAATAATTCTTTGCACTTCTCTTTTTTAACTGTGCAGCTAGGACAAAGCAGTGTTAGTGCCAAAATTTAGGAATTTACTCTATCTACATACAGACCTGCCAACCTCTGATAAAGGAAAATCTGGAGACCCATGAAAAAAAATCTGGAGATTCTATAAAAAATAGTGAGATTCTATTTTTTTCCCGATCAAGATTAAACAAACCCCTTTTCCATCGAGGAAAGTCATTAACAGTTTATTTAAATGTTTTATTTTTGTTCCCTGTTGTAAGAAGATGCAGCTTTCTTTCTTCTATTGAAAAATCACCACCTCTTTTCGCCATGTGTATACGATTGCGATTGCTTTCCCGCGCTGAACTTACAAAGACTACTGGGAAACTAGCCTTGTTCCCAGGGCCTACTCCCCTTTCAAAATGACGGACAGACAGGAAGAAAAACGATTACCGTATATACTCACATATAAGCCGACCCCCAAATTTGAAAAAAAAAAGTGTTTTAAATTCGGCGTGAGATTGAGGAGACTTGTCGTGAGACCGTGAGAAATGACAAAAAATCGTGAGACTCACGGCAGAACCGTGAGAGTTGGCAGGGCTGTACATAACCAGTTTGACAGTATTCATATATTGTTGTTTATAAGGATGGAAGTTGTGCTTACAAGTTAGTCTTGACTCCTAGGGTCAATTTTTGCAAATGATTTAGCATTGCTTTCTTAGGGCTAAGGGAGAATATCTGGTCAGCTAACTTCATGCTTAAGGCAAGACACAGTGTTCTGATTTGTAGCTTAATTATTTTAATCAGCATACCAAACTGTCAGACATAGTAATTAGGTTCAGCCTATTATTATCTTTATAGACAAAGCTAAACCAGAATGTTCATATCCCAACATACAGTGAACTTAAGTACAGTTTTACTTTGTTTTCACAAAGAAACAGACCCTTGGTAACCAGAGTTTTCATTAAGTTTTGATGTAGCCACAGACTGTCAGCCACATATTGATAGAAAGCCTAACTTGGCCAAATTACAATAATGTCTTTCTCCCAAAAACTGACATAAATAGAGGTGTGTGGCAACAATACTACTAGAAGTCAGTGTAAGCTATACTTGCAGGATGAAATAACAGATTATTATAAACATTTACAGTTTAGAATTTTTTTAAAGTATTGTTATGCATATGGAATTGAGGCTAAGAAGCATGTGAGTTGCTTAAATATTTCTAGCATACTTGTGATTTAAAACACTGATTTCATAGTTCCTATGAAATCTTTAAACTTATAACTGCTTCTCTCTTTTTTTTTTTTTTAATAAGCAATGATCTTTNTTTTTTTTTTTTTTAATAAGCAATGATCTTTGGCTCCTGGTATGATCATGTGAAAAACTGGTGGGATAAGAGAAATGATCACGTCATATTGTACTTGTTTTATGAAGACATGAAAGAGGTAATAGAATATGCATACCTTTCAAATATTTTATCAATGATTATTTATTTATTAAATGTATATGCAGCCCATCTCACTATTGACTATATGATTGGATGGGGTTATGATAGATTGATTTATTTAATCAATGTTTTAAGGGAGCCTACTTGTTGATAACTCTGGGCAGTTTACAGAAAGTTAAAACAATCTGAAAATCTTTTAAAAAGCAACCATATGGGAGGAATCAGATTATTGAACCACTGCTATTGCTTATCAGGACCATACAGAAAGCTTAGAGCCAAGACTTCCTGTAGCCCAGTAGGGACAGGGACATGTGGACCTCACATAGGATATTAGGGCAGAAATGGCATAGAAGAAAAATAGTTTAACTTTTATGTGTAATATTTTAAGAAACTTTTTTTGAGTCAGGTATTGGAACCCTTTACTCCAGTACAAAGGATTAAATCATTGATTTATAACCATCTGATTTGATTTGGTTCAAATAAACAGTGGCCTCAGAAAAGGTACTTTGTGACCTGTAAGCACTTTTGTCATAAAACATTCCACCTCCATCCCACCATAGTCACATAATTGCAATCTGGATGCTTGTGAACCTGTTTGCACTTAAGACCAGTTGTCAAATACTCTACAATCATGTGATTACAATTTCAATCTTCTCTGCTGTTTCCTGCAAGCAAGTCACCAGGGAAGCTGGCCAGAAAAGTTGTTAGCTGCTTCCACCTTCCGGAAGTACTCCCTCTTGTCTTGAAGCTGGCTGAATGAATTGTCTGCTGAAAGATCCTGCTTAGATTTTGGCAATCTAAGCGGTCACAGAGCTGAAATACAGGTAGTCAAATTATGAACACAATTGAGCCCAAACTTTAAGTTGCCTAGTGAAACATTTGTTAAGTGAGTTTGCCTATTTTACGACTTTTCTTGCCACAATTGTTAAATGAATCATTGCATTTGTTAAGTTAATAACATAGTTGTTAAGTGAATCTGGCTTTCTCACTGACTTTGCGTGTCAGAAAGTTGCAAAAATGGATCACGTGACCCTGGGACACTGCGACCGTCATAAATATGAGTCAGTTGACTTTTAATCATGTGACCTGTATGCTGAAATGGTCATAAGTGTGAAAAATTGTCATAAGTCACTTTTTTCAATGCCATTTTAACTTTGAACGGTCATTAAATGAACTGTTGTAAGTTGAAAGAGCTGTGTGTTTAAGGATTTCAGTTTTGTGTCCACTTAGATTGCTGAAATCCAAGCAGGCACAGAACTGAAATAATTCAGAAGCCTCATTCATCCAGCCCCCAGAAATGAGAGGGAGCCAAGCACCTGAGTTAACAACAAATTCCTGGCCAAATTGTATTTCTAAGTCAAACATTTCCTGTATGTTTATTTTATCCTCTAAGAACTTTCATGTGTACGGCAAAACTTTATGAAAGATAATGTGAATCAACATGAATATGGTTTTAATATGATTTTCCATAGGATCCAAAGCGTGAGATTAAGAAAATCATACATTTCTTGGGAAAGAATCTTGACGAATCAGTTGTAGATAATATTATTTATCATACATCTTTTGATGTGATGAAGAACAATCCTATGACAAACTATAGGATGGCTCCAGCTGCTGTAATGGATCACAGTATCTCTCCATTCATGCGCAAGGGTAAAATGCTATACAACTTCTCTGATCATTTCCTTAATTTCTAAACATAGACATAAATCACTTTTTAGAGAATTACTATTCTTTTATCCCTCGTTTCAGCTGATAATGTTGGAACAGAGGCAATATTTCACTGTATATGGTATATGTTTAATTATCTATGTGTGTTTGATTTCTATTATTGTACATTTTAGGAATTTCTGGAGACTGGAAGAATCACTTTACAGTGGCTCAGAATGAGGCATTTGATGAGAACTATAAGAAGACAATGGCAGATACAACACTGCAATTCCGAACTGAGATCTAAGGCTCCCATGAGCTGTAACAGAGCTGCTGGTTTTATGCAGTCCCATATAGAATATGTCATTCAATATGTTTTTAATTCTTGCAAGTCCTTGGTTTTAAAGAAGGAACAGATTCTGGTTTGGCAGGCTACAGAAAATATGTACACGGATTTAGCAAATGCTTCCAGACAAAAAGAATGAGGTTTTTGTGACTTTCATGGGTTTTGGTTCTTATTGGCAGTAACTTAAGCCATAGTCCTTTTTTAATACATCTTAATAGAAATGCATCATTTAAAAAAAATTTTTTTAAATGTTTTTAAAAGCACATTAGAGAAACAATTTGGGTAAAAAATTGCAGGAAGTCAAAGGATTCATTAGCATCTACTGTTAGATTTCCAAATTATAGCACTGGTCTTATAGGTTGCTATTAATTGAAGGAAAATAATAGGACAAAGAAAAGCCCTAAAACTAAACATGTTGTGAATTTAACATTAATATTTTTGAAATATAGAGAAGACATTCCATAAAAAATTAGGCACAACTATAATATATAAAAGAATTTTAAGGAAAAAACAATCAAGCTTAGAAAATAATTTTCTTTCCATTTTAACCTTCAATTGTGGTATTTGGTCTTACTCCCCCTCAAATTACATTTTAATAAGAATTTTGATTAAAATAATAAAAAAAATTAATACAAACTAACCTTAGAGTAAAGGAGAATCAAAAGAAAGAATAAAATGAGAGGAAAATTAAGGCAAAGAAAAAGAAAATAGAGAATATAATAAAGAAAAATATATAAATAAGTATATTTCCAATTTTCATCTCAATAGATATAAATAAATTTAATAACTCTTAACTTTTTAAAAGATATCTCTTCATTCACTATTCCATTCCTTATCCATAAGGGATAGATAGATAGATAGATAGATAGATAGATAGATAGATAGATAGATAGATAGATAGATAGATAGATAGATGAGAGATGGATGGATGGATGGATCAGTCCAGATAACACCCACTTTTTTTTTTCAGCAAAAAAATCCATAAAAATCCATAAAAAGGTATTGCAAGAAAGTATCTTCCTTTAACCTAAAACTAACTTTACATTTCTTCCTACTTCTAACACTGTTAGTGGTGGTTTGTTCTCTGAGCTTGCTGGTTGTAGATGTTAGTGGTATACTATCAGTGGTAGATGCTGGAATGATGGTCATTCCTGTTTCCACCTCAAAACGGCTGAAGAATTGATTTAGCTGCTCAGCCAAAGAATCACTATTTTTGTTGCTTTGCCCCATAATTTGTCACAGACTTTTCCATACTTGACAAAAGTCCGAGCTCTCAAAATGATGTTCAGTCCTCCGTCTGTATGTAGCTTTAGTGTCCCTGATGCCCTTTTTTAATTTAGTTCTTGCCTCACTGTACTGTAGCACATCACCAGAATGGAAAGCAGCATTTCTAGCTCTTAATAAAAGATACACTACTCTATTTATCCAGAGCTTGTTAGAAAACACTCATACTTTTCTGGTGATAGTGACAACATCAATGCAGCTTTCTTCAAGGCTTTAACAAGCTTATTTTGTAAATCCAATAAGAAAACATTTTTTCCAGGTCATTTTATTGGTTTATCATTTGTATTTCCCTGTTTTAATTTTTAAAACTTTGCCCATTTTCTTTTGTTTATCTAGTACAACATCCTTTTCCAAACCATTCTGTTGTCCTGTCATTTGTAATCTTATGAGATAAAATTTGTTCCAGATCTGCTAATCCTTCATTAACATTTTTTGACATAGTGCATCAGTAAATGTAGAAATCATTACTACTGGTGTTGATCTTATAATTGCTAACTTCTTCAGAGATCTCCTTTAATATTTCTAATGTTATATGTACTATCATTCTTAACACCAGGCTTATATTCTTTTCTTCAACTTAAAATCTTTAGTTCCCTCTAGTGTTCAGTTTCTGAAATCATCATTTACCTTTTGTTATGACTTGCAATTGCTAGGAAAAGCAAATAATTCTACTTCCCATGACAACTTCTTTATTTTTATAGTTAATTTCAAATTTAAGAGTAAAAGTCAGTATTCCCATTTGTAATCTATAACTTTCTCAGATCAAAAAACTTATTTAGCTTTTTGTTATTTATTTCAAATTCCTAAGCTTGTAATTACATTTTCTTTAAAATCATCTGCAAAAGACTTTTCAAACCTGCCATCCTGAAATTCTCTAATAGTTTAAAAATAATTAATAGAGAATTTCTGAAAATTAGAAAGTAAGCTTTGGAAATTTTGTGTCCTTTAAAAATCTCCACTGTAGTTGCAACCAGATGGATGATTCTGTCATCTCCTGGTACTCAAACAAATAGAAAACCATTGTGTTGCAGTCTCCTTATGAGTAGACATTTGAGCACATGTGGATGCTTTCCTGAGCTCTCCAAAGATATCCCAGGGAGTTAGTCTATCAGTTCTTTGATCTTTGCCACGGTTGCCAGCTCCACTTTTGCAGAGCCATCTCAAATTTACAATATTCCATTCCCTAGTCTTACCATTCCCCAAGAGCACAAATAATAATAAATGAATTTCTTCAGCTTGTGTTGCCTCATCTTTTAGTATTTAAACATAAATACTAAACAGTTATTATTTGGTGTAAACAAAACTCATCTGATTTTTCAAAGAGGAAGATTCTTTTCCATGCACTTCACAGGCTTGTTATAGAGAAAATTGGAGGCAAGACTATTAAATAGAGGTAGTCCTTGTTTAGTGACTGAAATTGATTCCAGTGAAATGATTGCTAAGTGAACTTGGCAGGGGGGGAAGAGAGAAAGAGACAGAGAGAGATGATCACTGGTTACTGCCTTCTCATTCAGATAAAGTTCTGTCATACAGTGTTCTATACCTGGTCCATCTCCCCACCCCCACCCCATTTCCTCCTTGCAGGGTGAAGAGTTTAGTTAAATAATCCATTTCTTCAGAGTTGCTTTTTTCCTTGAGATAGAAAAATTTTCCCTACCAAAATATAGTTGATTAAATATATATTTAAAAGTATAAAAATTGGTAATAATTACACAGCAGCAATAATAACAGAAAAAATAATTTTATAATCCATTTTTTTCAAGGTTTTAGCTAAGTGATTTTGATTGTTGTGATGTCGGATGATGATAATGTTAAAGTCGAATGATGTGATGTTAAAGTGTATTAGTTTCTGTTTATTTATGACAGTTCAAACTAAATGTCAAATTAACATTTATAATAACCTTATATGATAATGTGAATGATGTCACAATGAAACACTTAACCAATACCAATACTAATGTCTGAATTGAGAGGGCCAGTTCACAGACAAATATACATGCATAGGTTTCCATTTATCCTGAAGCTAGAAAGTGGTAACAGATGGCTGCAGAAGACATCTTCAGCCCATAGGAAAAAAAAAGTCTCTTATTTCTTTTTTAAAACTTTCAGTAATTTAGGATTTTGAACTGTCTTGAATGCACTGGCAAAGAGGTCAAAATCATATGAAATATGTAATAAACTCTCTGATTGCCCCTCTCAACTATTACTACTCTGGCTCATCATGACTGGGTATGAGTGTTCCTAGGACAGAATATCCCAGAAGTGTACACTCATAGGATTTAGTTCTAACAAGATCAGCTATGATCACCCAAGAAGCTAAAGCAATGATACAAAAAGATGTTGGAGTTGGATGTTTGCTTGAGTGACAGTAGCAAAGGAATTATTTCATATTGTGTGGGAGAGGACAATTCCTTTATTTACTAGAAAAACAGCATGATAGTTATGATGTAATGATGGATAATGGATCTCTCAGGCTTGATGGCATTCCATATACTGCTGAGGATCTTTCAGCTTATTAATAGTGTTTATGGCATGGCAAAATTAAAAAAACTTGGAACATTTCGTTGCTGGTGCTATGCAGGAAAAATAAAATCTGAAGCTTGAAAGACAATTGCAATGGAAACAGGGACCATAAGCACAAACCAGGGAAAAGTTAACACAACACAAAATGAAATAAATAGGCTATGTAACATTGGCAAGTTTGGTATTAACAAATTGAAATGGACTAGAATTGGAGAAGAGATCATACTGCCACAGACCAAAACTTGAAAACGGAATGGCATTGCTGTTGAGAAGTATAGAAAGAGTAGTATTTGGCTACAATACAATTAATAACCAAATAAAACAATTCATTAATATCACAAATATTCAATTTATGCTCCAATCATTAATAAAACAGCAAAGAGGATACAAGGACTGTCACTGAATTAGATTACAACAATTCCTATGAAAGTTCCAAGCCAAAGTAAACACAAAACCAAAACTTTATATGATATCATATTGAACATAGTGTAAGCCCACTATTTTCAGAGAAAACATTAAAAACTGCTTTGAATTCTGTTGTTAGGGAATCAGAGGAATTGTGGAATTAAATCATAGAAGATGTTAAGGATGAATGGGAAAAGAGACTGCCAAGATCAAGAAGTAGAGTAAAACAACAGTCAGAACAAAACAATGAAAATTTCCATGAAGAGAAGCCAAAGCAAAGAAGGGTCTTAGGAAAGAAATAACAAGGAATTTAAGATGGCTATTAAAAGGAGCAAGAAAATGTGTTACAGCAATATCTAGTAAAGAGATTAACGATGAAAGTAGAAAAGAATGAGTACGCTCCAGAGCCCATTGATTAAATGTCATCTTTTGGGACTAAAGGCTAGGTCCCACTGGCTGACGGATACAAAACATATGCAAAAAGGACACAGTGGACGAGCAAAATTTCGGGGGTGGCTCCATCCATTGTAATTCGCTCCAAAAAGTGCCCCAAATTTGCATAAACAGAACGGAAAAGAACGGAAAGGAACGGACGGCGGTAGTACATAGCGAGGATGTTAAGCGGATGTTCGTAGGAAGCCTAACGGATGGAAGCGGATGACACATCCGAAGGGCTTCCGGGGGAGAATTGCGAAGCGGATGCATTGCAGAAGGAGCGGATGCGTAGCGGATGACGCGGATGCATCACGGACGCCTATAGGTTCCATAGCGGATGCATAGCGGATGCAAAGCGTTCACTGCGCATGCGGGGAGTATGAATTGCATCAGCTCCGCAGATATAAAAGGATGCAGCCTCGCAAGCAGTCAGCATTCAGAGGAAAGATGTGCTGCACAGACATCTTTGAATAACACCATGGTTCGTCAGTCAGGGAAGAAGAGAAAGCCTGTGCCTACTCCTGCCAGCCCTGGCAAGAAGGACAGAACCACCATTCCACCCACTGGAACTGACTCTGAAGCTGCTGGTGCTTCTCCTGCTGCTGCTGCTGCTGTTGCTGGTTGCTGCTGGTGCTTCTCCTGCTGCTGGTGGTGGTGCTCTGCTGCTGGTGCAGCTGGCTGCTCTCCTGCTGCTCGTGCTGCTGCTACTGCTACTGCTGCTGCTGTTGTGGTAGACCAGCCCCAAGGCCCTCCAGGCCCTGCTGCTCAAGCCCCTGAAGGCCCTGCTGCTCAAGCCCCTGCCAGAGGGAGGAAGAGGCAAGGGAAGGAGAAGGGAGAGAGGAAACAGTACACCCTTTCGAGGACCATGAAGAGGAGGGCTGGAATGGCTGAGGGGAGAACGAGTACCCTGTGGAGAAAGGGCCACAGACTCTATCACACCAAGAGGAAGCAGGCAGCTTGGAGAAAACAAGGCAGAGAGCCTGGGCTATACTTCAGAACTACTCCTGGGATGGTGGAAGCACACTGCACACCTGGTAATGACAAGCTACACCTCAAGAAATCTGGCCAGGCGCTGTCAAGCTCACTGAAAGATGTACGTCATGGCAAGTGCAGCTTCCTGGAGGGTGAGGTCGCGACCTGAGGAGCAGCCCCTCTGACAACCCTCTCCCTCAGACAGCCCATAGACAGCCAGTCCTCTTTCAGCCAGGAGACAGCTACCATGTCCAGGCAGGTGTCTTCGGAGGGCCACATGGCAGAACCCCCCGACAGCTGGCACTCCCCATGCCGGAGGACGTGGAGGATCCCGTGTCACAAATGGGGAAGAAGCGGCAGCCACCAGAGACCAACCCACACCCACCCAAGCTCCACTCCATAGAAAGCAGGCAGAGAGGCAGACTGCGAGGGCCCAGAGCCACCACTGTCCTGTTGGAGATCAGGGACACAATCAAAACAAAAATAGATCTTCTCTCTCAGCTGGTCCACAGCGACATACCATCCTTGAACCGGAAGCCCTTCATCACCTACGTGAGCCAGACCCTCATGGACCTGCCCGAGGCCCGGTACCAGGTGATGAAGCAGAAAGATAACAGCACTTCTGCACAACCCTCCCAGGCCCAGCTGAAGCCTGCTCTGACCACAGTCCAGGTCTGCCTCCTCCACCCCAGGTGGATGTCACAGCCCTTCCACAGCTTTCAACAGGCCTTCACCTACCAAGGTTACGCGTACCAGGACTTCCCACAGCAGAGGCAGCCCTTCCCAGTCTTAGGCCCAGGTTCATTGCACGCCACAGATGCCTCACCTCACCCAGCTGCAGACCAGACAGCCCCACTCACTCCTCCTTCCTCCACCCCACAGAATGCCGCCTCAACGGACAATCTGTCATCAGTCTTGGGCTGACATCCCAGGTCCTTGATGAAGGGCCTCTCAACCCACGGGACTGAGTCAACTCTTGGACAGCTTCCTGAACACCACCATCCCGTTGTACTCTCGGGGCCAGCACCCCAATGGTGCCTCAGACCAGCACTCCAGCCACAGCCACCTCCACAGTCCCTGGCGCGTCGACAGCTGAGACCATGACATGCCTCAGAGTGACTGAGAAAAGTGCCAGAGACTGAGTTGTTACCTGTTGACTTTATCTTTGCTTAAAGACACTTTACTTGGTTCATTTTGCTTTTTTAATAAAGTCATACATTTTACTAAAGACAGTTATTAATAAAGGTTATCTTTGCTTCAACACACTTGATTCATTTTATTTACTTCATAAAGTGTTGGTGAAAACTTTGAAAAAATGGTTAAGCCTTTGATGCTTGTGGGATGGTGTAAAGATAGTTGTGGATGGGTAAGGATAGTTGTGGGATGGTAAGGATAGTTGTGGGATAGGTAAGGATAGTTGTGGGATAGGTAAGGATAGCTGTGGGATAGATAAACCTCCAGTGCAAGCATAGTGGAACTGTATGGTCCACCTCCCAGCTGCCACACATATGGCCCTTTTTTATCAATAACAATTTATTCATTGATCAACACATTTCAAAATAAACAAAGCTCTTATTAATGCCCTACTCATTGTAGGACCACTCAACATACATGGCACAATCTCATCAGTGTTATGGAAGACAGGCTGAAGGAAGCATCCATTAAGCATCTGCATCCTGTTTCCATACTGCTCCAGCTTGGGAGTTGCACCAGTGTTTCAGTAGGTTGTGCGCTGCTGCTTCCCTTCACATGAAGCTCTGTTGGGGCCTTGTACATCCACAGTGTCTATCAGGTTTCGTCTTGCCTCTATTCACCAGGCTCCATGTCCCCATTCCCTTGTTGACGGTCCACAAGCCTGTTCTGCACCACTGGGTAGTCGGGTGCGCATGAGATTGTGCAGGATGCAGCAAAACTTCCACGATGCTCCTCCCAGTCTGTGGCTGATGCTGCATGGTGGCGGAAGTACCTGGAACCTGTTGGCCAGGATGCCAAAGGCATTCTCCACCACCCGTCTTGGCCTGGACAGCCTGTAGTTGAAGATCCTCTCTTCACGGGTGAGGTATCTTTGAAGTGTAGGGCTTCATGAGGTAGTTCTGAGGGAGAAGACGTCATCACCCACAATGAAGTAGGGCACATCTTGTGTCTCATTGGTAGGGGTCTGGATCTGGAAAACCCATGATGAGATTGCGTTCCAGCCCATCCTTGGGGTCACTGACATTGTATTCTGGCTATTGAAGCTGACCAAGTTGCCTGAAGCATCGATGTACATGAACTTGTAGTCAGCATCAACCATGGCAAAGAAGATGATAACTGAGAAGCCTTGTAGTTGTAATAAGAGGACCCTGAGTTGGCTGGAGCTTTGCAGGCCACGTGCTTCCCATCTATGGCTCCAACGGGTGGGAAAGTTCCACCTCTGATACCACTGTTCTGCAACTTCCTCCAGCCTTCTTCAGTGGTGGGGACACTGGAGAGCTCCTCCATGTATTCTTCGATGAATGACCTGCACCACTTCTTCTGACCACAATGCTGATGGTGTTATGTGGCACCCTCCAGGCCATACTGCATGTTTCTGTATGTGGTTCCAGAGGCCAGGTGCCGCAGAGTCAGTGCCACCTTCAGTCCAGGGTCCAGGTTGGGATGGAAGTTGGTGCTTGGCTCGGTCAACCTGGGTCTCAGACGCTCTACAATTTCGTCAAACATGGCTGGTGGCATCCTCATGAAGTGCTGGAGATACACGAGGGTCTTCATTCCTCAGCTCCACACATCAGCTTGTCATACGAGTCCAAGCTCCACTCTTCTCCTGATCCATCATCAAGACCACACAGCTCTTGAAGTGTCTCCTTCTTCTCCTTGCATAGAAAAGGTGAAACAGTCTGACAGGGCTTGGTTCTGGTGTTGAATGATCGCAGCTACCATAAGGAGTGTGTGATTGATCCATGGTGGAGATCAATAGATGATGTGGAAGAGCAAGACCAAGGGTGAAGAGATCTGTACAACCATGGCTGCTGACTCATACTGAGATCCAGGTGCTTTCCTCCCCTTTTTATAGGAAATATCGGTTGTCTCTAGGTGTCCTTCCATATACTCTAGGCATACTGCAGACATCCTAAAATATCCGAGATACATCCCATATACCAAACGTTTTTGTCCATTTTAATGCTTTTATATACAAGATGCATCCGCTTTCAATCCTTTCTATTTCCATGGCTACTAACGCTGTATGGACATTCCGTGTAGCCTTTTGCTTCCTCCCTCTTTCCGTTTTCAGCTGCAGTGGAGTGAGTTGCGAGGATGCCCAGCCAGGACTGCCCGAGAGGAATACAGGCGGACATTTAATGGATGATAACGGACATAGAAGGTTTGTTGCCATATGTGTCGCCAGGGAGCTATATCGTACGCGGTGGGAAAGGTTATACTCCAGCTCAAATAAGCTTTGGTGCAGCTCAAAACTCGTCTTCGCACGGATGAAATGCCTCAGTGGATGGATGCTTGACGGATGATGTCGTATGAAAAACTATACATGACGTACACAACGGATGATGCATTTTCAAACGATGGCAAGCTTTTTTTGTCCCATTTTACATCCTCTTTGCATCCATTGGTGCAGTGGGACATGGGCTTTAGGAAGTTGTGCCTTCTCTGTGGTCATGGTTGTCTGGCATTAACAAGTGGGAAGGCTGCAGAAACTAATGAAATGCTTATAGAAATATAGCAAGCAACCATAGAAGGAGGTTCTTAGCAAACTATGCGAGAACAACACATGTGCCTATATTCTAGTAGAAAAGAAAAGAAACCATAGAAAATATTATGCAATAGCCTTACTTTCATGAGCTAGCAAAAATAAAGGTCGGGATCATCCAATGAAAATCAGATGTGGAAAAGGATATTACACTGAAAGGGGAGAGGTTAGATGTTCAAGATTACTTTTAAATGGGTGAGATACAAGAGATTATTGCTGATGCATGCTGGATACTTTAAAAAGCCCTCCTCATTGATTATAGAAAAGGTTATAACTAGGTTGATCATATTAAACTTTAAAATGTCCATAGTATAAAGCAGTGGTGGGATTCAAATTTTTTTACTACTGGTTCTGTGGGCATGGCTTGGTGGGCATGGCAGGGGAAGGATACTGTAAAATCTCCAGTCAGAGTGGTCTTTTCTGGTTCTCCAAGCTACTCAAAATTTCCACTACCAGTTCTCCAGAACTGGTCAGAAGCTGCTGAATACCACCTCTGGTATAATGAAAATCTCAGATTGTTATTCTCATGTGGAATTTGAATGTACCTCAGAAAACCACAGTCTGGGTAGAACACAGTGACAAAGATGTGAACTTTAGAGTCTATATTTTAATCTGATACATAATTTACATGTGATTTACAGTTATTTTAAGTGTACTCTTTATTATTTATAGTTTTTCTTATTCTTTTTATCAATTCTAATTGAGTCAATCACATTCTGTATATTAGTAATATGCTAATTAGCAGTAATATCATACTTAAGGTCTATTAATTATTCAGAAATTATTTATCCTTTGAACTTTTATTGCTCGTGGTATCTTTTCTCTTTTTCTTCCTTATAATATTTCTTATATCTTTTAAAAATTGAATTAGTCTTCAATATTCTTTCCCTTTTCACATGAAATTATATTTCTTTTTACCAAAATAAGACCAAGGGTAAGGTATAATGTAGTCTGCTCATTTTGCTGAGGGAGAGAAGCCTGAAGTGATTCCCAGGAAACAGACATTCAACCAAGCAGGGCTCCCAGTCTGCTTTTGAAAAGGGACTTAATCCAGACGTGGGATGCTACGGATTTGGCCCAGTTCTATAGAACTGGTAGCTCTGAAGAGCAGCTGACACCAAACTGGTTTGTTGTGATGACCTTCTGATCATCTGTTTGGCCCACCCACCCATCCAGGCTCTTGGCTGTCCTTTATTTCCTGCTTTTTTAACCTTAGCTGCTTTGCACTGCACAGCTGAGGTTGAAAAAGTAGGAAAGAAGAGGATTTTCAAATGCTGCACACTTGCGCGCAGTGCTTGTCAGCTGTCCAGGCAGCACAGCTGATGATTTTTTCAAATGATGCGCACTGCATGCGTGCATGCAAAACACACTCTTGCTGAACCAGTTGTAACACCAGTTAAATCCCACCTGACTTAATCTTTTTAAGATAAATATAAAATTAGATAAAAATACTTCAGAAATTTGAATAAAATAACATTGAACTTTACATGGCAAAGAAAGAAATCAAGGATCAAACTTAAACTACTGCAAGAAACAAAAGAAACTAGGAGGGTTCAGTTTGCCTGATTGGGAATTATATTATCCAGCAGCAATGCTTACCTAGGTGAAAGAGTGGATAAATTTAAAGAATAAGAGACTACTGATGTTAGAGGGCCATAATTTACACCTAGGGTGGCATGCACTCCTGAGGTACAGAAGACACGGAGCACATCAATACTTTCAAAGATACCATATAAGATAGGCTCTATTTGTGGTATCGAACAAAGTTAAACAGCAGAACTACATGGAAATTCCAGTGTGGTTATCCACCTTAGAAGTGTCGGTACACCCAAATCTCATTAATCAGAGAAAATTTGTCATGTACAAAGATATAATAAATGAAAAAGGGGAATTGAAATCTAGACAAGAACTAAAAGAACAAGGGGCAGAATTGGAGTGGTGGTCATATTTACAAATTCAATTACGTTACTTGAAAGATATGAAAGAGTGAGGAATTAATAGAGAACCAATGACATCAGATAAAATTTTACTGGGGACAGATGACAATTTGATAAAGAAAATGTGTATTTTTATTGGATTATAAGATGGAGGAAGAACAGGCCAATGGTGGTATGGGCCAAAAACTTTGGGTATAATATTGATTTGGAAAAATGGCCAGAATTGTGGTGAAATTCAGCCACCTTGCACCATCTTGGAAGAGATGGTAGGGATGATTTGAATCGGTTCAGAGAGATGGTAGGAATGATTTGAATTGGTTGGTCCTGCCACCGCCCATCCACTTTCTTCCTTTTAGAGACTGAGTCCCACCAAGCCACACCCACAGAGCCAGTAGGGGAAAATTTTGAATTTCACCCCTGCGCTGGCCATATTGTACAAAGAAAACATATACAAGATGTTTTATAGGTGGCACCTTTCTCCAGCAAGGCTGGCAAACATGTTTAGAAATCTATCACCAATTTGTTGGAAATGCAATCAAGAACCAGGCACGTATTATCATATGTGGTGGTCATGTAAAAAAACAACGAAGTTTTGTTGAAAGATTCAGACATGGTTGGAAGGGATGATTGGACAAAAAGTAGAATTCAAACCAGAACTATTTTTATTAGGAATCACAAAAGAGAGATATATTAAAGAGGTGACCTATCTAATACTACATATTATAATGGCAGCAAGGATGGTTTTTACTCAACAATGGAAAAATAGAGAAAGATGATGCGATAAAGAAAATACTGATTTGCGCAGAAATGGATAGATTGACATTGGAATTAAAAATAAAGGACAGAATATAATGAGATGTGGAATAAATTTTACCAACAGTGGGAATGGAAAGGAGGGACCCAGAATAAAAAATAACTAGGATTTGTAGATGGACAGTTGATATTATGTATGTAATCACAACTGAATATAATGGATAAGACAAAGACATGAAACTAGCAGAACAGATGTTATGCTGTCTTTATAAATGTATATACCAGATAAGCTATACTTTAGTATGTAAGGCAAGGATGATGCCAGGACAGTTGCACTGTATCCAATATTTTATTGTGTAATTAATAAAAGTTTAAAAAGAAAGAGAGGGGGAGAGAGAGAGAGGGAGGAAGGGAAAGAGAGAGAAAGAAAGAAAGAAAGAAAGAAAGAAAGAAAGAAAGAAAGAAAGAAAGAAAGAAAGAAAAANGAAAGAAAGAAAGAAAGAAAGAAAGAAAGAAAGAAAGAAAGAAAGAAAGAAAGAAAGAAAAACAATCCTTTCCTCAAGATGAGAGGACCATCCTTTAAAGACTCCCCGGGATGAGGGCTAAAGGTTCATATGATCCTCTCTCAAAAGTATCCTACCCACAGTATAACTTTTTTCCCACTAATCCCTTAGCATTCTTTTTTATAACAAGTTTTGTTACCTTGAATGAAAAAATACTAATCTACTGAACCGCTTTACTCCCCAGCCTCCCACCCCTCAAAAAGTACAAAGCTAAGTTACTGAAGGCATTCAAAGGCACTATTCTCTGCCTTCGAGCAAGGCTTGGGGGGAATCTGGCTGAATGCAAGCTCAATGGCAGCTTCTGAAAATAGATTCCCAGCCCTGCTTTGCACTCAGTCAACGCGTCTTCGGGCTTTTCCACCCTCCTTGTCCAACAACCAGTCCTAGAGGCGCTGGGAAGGAGGCTAATGAAGGGAAGTATGCGCACATTCTCACAGGAGGCAAACAAACAGGTGCAGTCTTTGGAAGAGCTCGCCACAGGGGTGGCGGGTCCGCCGTGAGGAGGGCGGCGGCTGTGGCAAGGCCTGGGAGACAATCCCGGAGTCGTGATGTCAAAAAGCTTCCCGTGACGTCGGACTTGCTATCGGGCAGCACCGTGCCTTGCCAGGCACGATGCTGGGGACGCTCAGTGCCGGGCCCGGAGAAAGCCAGCAAACAGCACCTTTCTGCTGCTGCCGTGTTACCAACTACATGCGGGTATACAGCGAGTATTGAAAGCATGGGGAAGAATAAAGGTGAGCGACGCACGTGGAGAGTCCGCGGGAAGAATTGGGCTACTAATATGCGAGCAAGAGAGATCCAAAGACCGATTTATTACCACTGAAAGCGACCTCTAAATTATAGAGAGTCCTCTGCATAACTATAGAGTTATAGAGACCTCTGAGTTATAGGATGCCCCCAAAACTCAGAGGCAACGTGGTGTACTGGCAAAGTATTCAAATACGAATCCGAAGACAACTTAGAAAGCCACTTTCAGTCAACCCAGAAATTCTCTGGGTCATTCATTTGCCAAGTTCACATATTCAAATTTTATTATGTCCGAACCAAGATGAACTAACTCAGATTTGTTTCCAGCTTCCAGGACAGGATAGTTGTTGTGAAGATAAAGGGGGGTGTGAGGAAAAGGTGACATATTCTGATCCCTCATCCTCTCAAGAGAACATTCCATGATTAGCAAAAATTAAGCAGCTACAGAAAAAGTGTCAGTCATGAATCCACTTACATTAGAAGGCTTTTGCCAGAGATAAGTAATGTGCAAAAAGTGCTTCTCTGAGATCCTGAAAGAAAGTTGGGATGTAAATTTGAACATATATACATACAAACACAATCATTCTAAAAATAAAACAATTATGAGACTGATGGAGACATCACAAATATAAATAAGTTTTGAGATCTCCAGATCTTTTTATTTAGAGGATGTCAGAAAAATTTGATTGGTTGACATCCAGTATTTTGGGATGAGGGATAAAGGTTGGAATGCTGGAACTATGAAATTGACAGATGAACCAAGGGGAGCAATGTAAATATTTAAAAGGATCCTTTCATGATATAAGCAACTACTTTTTGCTCATAAATTTTCTTCATCTCATCTCTGCAACATTCTTGAGGTAGCCTTAAATAGTTCATAGTTGTTATGGTTTAAAATATAATAAAATTTGATTCATTGGACTTTGATATAACAGAGTTTAGATATAGCAGCTGGGCTCTGATTGTGTTTGCATCATTTTATGTCATTTGCATGACAATGTCACTGAATGACATACCTTCTGATTTAATAGTCAATTTCAAGTACAATAGGTACAATTTTAAGGCCCTGCCACACTGGCCAATGGATGCAAAACGTTTGTAAAAAGGACACAGCGGACGAGCAAAATGTTCCATGCATTGTTATCCGCTCTAAAAAGTGCCCCGAATTTGCATAACCAGAGCGGACAACACGGAAAGGAACGGACGGGGGGCGGGGCGAGGACGTAGGGCGGATGGAAAGTGGATGCTCCACAGGAACCAAGCAGATGGAAGCGATGGAGCGGATGGCAACATCCACAAGGCTTCCGGGGGAGGACAGCAAAGCGGAACGGCGGAACGGAAAGAGGCGGATGCCGAGCGGATGCCAAGCAGATGAAGTGGGATGCACAACGCGATGCTGAGCGGTATGAAGCGGAATGCAGAGCGGAAGCCTAGGTGGATGCTAGCAGATGCCTAGCGGATGCCTAGCGGATGCCTAGCGGATGCCTAGCAGCAGTTGCCCTAGCGTTCCACTGCGCACTGCGCGGGAGGATGCATTGCATCAGCCCCGCGGATATAAAGGGAAGCAGCTCGCAAGCAGTCACCATTCAGAGAAAGACTTGCTTCCAGACACAGCTTGCCAGCCAGCCAGCCAAGCAGCAACCCAACAACCATGGGAAGAAACGGAAGCCTCTGCCATCTGCTGCCAGCCCTGGCAAGAGGGACAGCGGCCACCCTCCACCCCCTGGCCTTGCACTCATGCTTCTGCTGGGGCTTCTGCTGCCCGGGCTCCGATCTTCTGCGTGCTGGGGCTTCTGCTGATGCTGCTTCTGAGGTGGTGCTTCTGCTGATGCTGCTTCTGGTGGTGGTGCTTACTCTGCTGCGTGCTTACTTCTGCTGGCACAGCTCCTGGTGCTGTCTTCTGCTGGTGCTTACTCTTCTGGCCGCTGCTCCTGTGCTGGTGCTTCTGCTGGTGCTTACTCTTGCTTGCGCTGCTCCTGGTGCTGGTGCTTCTTGCTGCGTGCTTACTCTGCTGCTAGAGTCGCTCGTCTTAGAGGTGCTCGTACCTGGCACGTGTCTGGTGCTGGTGCTAAGTTGTCTGGCTGGCGGTGTACCTTGCTCGAGCGTCTGGCTCCTGGCTGCGTCGTGCTTTCTTGCTGCGTGGTGCTTACTTCTGGCTGTGCGATACTGCTCCGGTGCCTGGTGGCTCTCTGCGGTGGTGCTTGTGGCTTTAGCTGCTCGCTGGAGCTGCCTGCCTGGTTCGCTGGGTCCTGCTGGCTGACTCCTGTGTCCTGCTCGTCCTCTGCTCTGGTCCTGCTGGTGCTCCCTGGTCTCTGCTCTTATGGTGCTGCAGGCTGCTGCTGGGTGCTGCTGGTCCTTGCTTGTTGCTGCGACTGTTGTTGCTGCTGTCTGCGACTGGTGGGTTGTGGATGGAGCAGCCCCTACCAACCAACCAAAAACCCCTGTCTGATGAGGGCCCATATGGGCGCCTGCCCAAGGAGGGAAGAGCGAGCCGGGAAGAAAGGCGAGCAGGCGAGGCCCATACACCATAGAAGGGGCAAATGGAAACGGATTGGCTGCTGGAGAGTGAGGCTATAACCATTGAGCAAGGAACAGGAGAGGAGTCTGATGTGCTAGGGGAATGACTACTGCGTGAGAAGCCAGCTTCTCAGACACAAAGGGAAGGTTCCAGCCTGCTTGACGAGAGAACGGCGCGAGTATCCTGGCCTGGGCGCACGTCGGAGGTGCTTCCCTCGGCTGGTGGCAAGCACCATGGGCTACACCTTGGTTTTAGAAGCATGGCAGCTCAAGAAATCTGGCCCAGCTCAAGCAGCGGTCCACAGCCTGTACCGGGACTAGCTTGAGACCACGCTGAATGGCCAAGATGGTCAGCTTTCTTGGATGGGTTGAGCAATCCCGGCTCACCGAGAGCAGCCACCCTACTAAAAACCCGCTCTCTCAGGCAAGCGCTGAGAGGCCAGTCGCTCTTCCTGGGCACAAGCAGTCAGCTCCTGTGTCCAGGCAGGTATCTCTCTGTGGAGCGTTGCCACGACGGAGAACCCCCCCCGGACACTTCGGTAAGCTACTCTCCTAATGCGCGTAAGTTAGCGATTTGCTGAGGACCCCCTGATGCAGTGTAGAGAGAAAGTGCGAGACTAGCCACTGTCCACCACAGTCCAACCCGACTACTCACCCTCAGCTCACACCTTCCACCATAGAAAGCGAGCAGACGTGGGCATGAGCCACTGGGAGCTGCGAGTTGAGATAAGACGACACCATCAGTGAAGCATAGCGGAATTCATGTCCTTTCGTCAGCGCTTGGTACACACACCCGTTACCAGTCCCCCATCTACCCTCACACACCGCAAAGACCTTGCGCCTCACCTAATGTCAGAACCAGAACCCTCTATAAGCATAACTGTTGGAAGCCGTGCCAGTACCAGTGGTGAAGACAGGGAATCAAGTCCGATTCTTCTTCACAACGCCTCCAGAACCAGAGCAAACCTTTGCGTCCCCACCCAGTCCAGGTGCCTCCTCCCCGTGTCACCCAGGTGATGTAGCCCTCTCCAAGCTCTTCCCAAGGTGGCCGCTCCCCTCACCTAATGGCTACGGGCTACAGGAGGCTCTAGCAGCACAAGCAGGCCCTTCCCAGGTCCAGGCCACAGGGTACATCGGGATGCCATCCGGTGGCCACTGATGCCACCGCATGCCCACCCACAGTCCGGACAGATTCCAGCCGACGTTCAGCACAGATGGCCACCCACGCCACCGCATGCCGACTCGATATGCTCCAGGCCTCAACCCGCTGGCTACGACTAGACCAGCTTCCCTAACTACACGTACTCGCTTCCTCCACTCCCACAGGACCCATACGCCGCATGGCTTCATGTTTACATCTGGTCATGCGGTCATTGGGCTGGATCACCCCATTCAATGGAGCAAGGGACCTCTCAACATTCACGGGTCGAGCTCAGCTGTCTGTAGATGCTATCTCCCAACACACACGTCCCCTGTTTGATCGCTCTTCCGGGGCCAGGGGCCTACACCACTCAGTTGGCGCCTCAGACCAGCACTCGTCTAGCCAGCAGCCCACCTACCACAAAACACCTGCGACTCACCCCTGAGCCACTCGGGCGATTGCCTTCGAGGACCAAGAGGCAGCGCCAGAGACTGAGGTCGGCGTACCTGACTGACCTTCTGGTATTCTTTTGCTCTTATGCGACACTTTTTCTTGGGTCATTTTTTTTTTACCGGCTTGTTACTTAATAAAGATATTGATATTGCTATCATATATCATGACTTCTGCATATTATTTTTTGTCAAGTAAAGTCTTGTGGTGGCAAACTATTTATGATGAAAATGAGTTTAAGCCTATTCATGCCCTTGTTAAGGGCATGGGTCAATCGGATCTTGCAGTGCATGGGTTAATAGCTGTGGGCATGGCAGGTTGGATTACCGTGAGGCATGGGCAGGATACCTTTGCGGATGGGTAATAGCTGTGGGATAGAATAAACCTCCAGTGCAAAGCAAGTGGGATGTTACTGGTCTCACGTCTCCACAGGGTGTGCCAACACCTATGGCCTCTTTATTATCAGATAATAATCTTTGATTAATCATTCATCCCACACATGTCAACATAAACACAACTCTTGATTAAATTGCCTGTCATGGTAGGCCCACCAACATACAATGGCCACAATTCATCAGTGTGATCGAGACAGGCTAGAAAGGAATGCATCCATTAATTCATCTATTCATCCTGTCTTGCCACTCTAACTGCCTCCCAGCTTGGGGAGTTGCACCCAGTTGTCTCAGAGCAGGTATGGACGCTTTCTTCTTCCCTTCACCGTGAAGCTCTGTGACTTGGGACCTTGCACATCCTTAGTTATTCTATCCAGGTTTCCCCTTGCCTCCATCTCCCGATGGCGTCCATGTCTCCCATTGCCTTGTTGGAGGTCCATGTGCAGCCTGTTCTGCAAACACTTGAGGGTAGCGGTAGGTGCGCATGAGATTCTGCAGGCATGTCAGACTACAGCCTTCACCACAATCCTCTTCACAGTCTCTTGGGTAGATGCTGCTTGATGCGTGAGAAGTACCTGGGAACCTGTTTGGCCAGGATGCCAAAGGCGTTCACCAACCCGGCCTGCCCTGGACAGCTGTATGTTGAGATCTCTCTTCTTCATGGGTGAGCTATTGGATGCTGGAGTGTTAGGGCTTCATGAGGTCAAGGTTTCTGAGGGAGAAGCAGTCATGCTCCTCTTTCACGACTAATAGGCACATCTTTGCGTGTGTCGTTGAGCAGGGGATCTGGATCTGGCGAAAGTCCCGATAATGAGCGATGTCGATCCAAAGCCATGCCTTGAGGTCCACTTGCTCATTGGCTATACCTGGGGCCATCTGAAGCTGACCCGCTTGCCTGAAGCAGATATGACGTTAGTACATGGACCACTGCAGAGGTTCGACGCTACGCTTGAAACATGTCCATAGCTCTGGACGCCAGTCCGGATCACATGAGAGCGAGTATGCTGAAAGAAGCCTCCTTACTGTAGGGTTTGGAAAATAAGTGCGAACCCCGACTTCGCCTGCGGATGCTTTGCCAGGCCCACGTGTTTCTCGATCTATGGCCTCCAACGGACACTGTGGGGAAAAGTTCCACTTCAGATACCACTGCTCTACAACTTTCTTCCACGCCTCTTCAGTGCGACAGGCGCACTGGAGGAGCCCTTACACAGGGTATTCTTCTGTATGATGGCCGCCACTCACTTTCTCTTTAGCACCATAAGTGCTGGATGGTGTCATGTGGCGCACGCCCTCCAGCGCGTACTCTTGCAGTGTTGCGTCCCTTATGGCCATGTGTGCACAGCGAGTGGAGGTACACCTTGGAGCCCCAGGGTCCAGGCTGGGTGGAAGTTGGTGTTTGCCTTGGTCAACTGCGTGGGTCTCAGCCGCTCCACAACTTCCGTCAAACACTTGGCTTGGAGCGCATCCTCATTGAAAGTCAGGAGATGCACGAGGTGGTGTTCGTTCCTCAGCGTCTCAGCCCATCAGCGCTTGTTGTCTACATGTCCGTACTCTGTTCTGGTCTCCGGCCCGAGGTCCTCTATCTTTCGCCGACCCAGTTGAAGCACGTGTGTTATGTGGCCTGCCCCTCCTTACTCTTCCCGTTAGTAGAACAGTTAATAGAGCTCTGTAGATGGCTTCGCACTGTTTGCCATGAAACTGAGCTGGTGGCTACACCAAAAGGAGGTGTTACGATACCATTGGTTGGAGATGACTGGATGCTGTGTACTGAATAAGCAAGAGCCAGCGTGAAGGCTGCAGAGGTCTGCACAAAACAAGCCTAGAGCTGCTGGACTGAAGTGGAGATCCAGGTGATGTCCTCCTTTTTATAGGAAATATAGGTTTTCGCCCCTAGGTGTCCTTTTGCATTCCTCTTAGGCATTCCGGCAGACATCCTAAATACCGCGAGATAGGTCCCCGTCTGCTGCAACGTTTTATTACCCGTTTTGAATG
This sequence comes from Laticauda laticaudata, assembly GCA_004320025.1. Taxonomy (NCBI): domain Eukaryota; kingdom Metazoa; phylum Chordata; class Lepidosauria; order Squamata; family Elapidae; genus Laticauda; species Laticauda laticaudata. Next base: position 29,882 of record BHFT01061794.1, read on the forward strand.
CTTTGGGTATGCGAGCTCATCCTGCTTTCACTCCTTTCTCCGTCCTGTGCTACTTTACGCTGCACGGTCCGTTCTGCGTTCCGTTTCACTTCCTCCCTGTGTCTGTTTTCCGCTGGAGCCTATGTTTGAAGGTTGCCGCGGATGGCAAGCGGCAGCCTAGCGAGTATATTGCAGACGCGTAACGGATGACGACGGATGTAGAACGGACTGTTTCCCCGTATGCGTTGCGGGATTGCAGAACAGACACGGTTGGCATACATTTTCGCTAAAAAGTTTGAGGGCAGCGTCAAAACATTTTTGAAGCAGAATGGAACCTCATCGGACAGTATGCTGGACGGAATAGAGGAGGCATGAAAAACCGAAAGCCAGTGAGTACAGAACGGATGAATCGTAGTTAACCAACGGCATGGCAGAGTGTTCTCTCCGTTTTACATCCTCTTTCCATCCGTTGGTGCAGTGTGGACATGTGCTTTAAAGGAGACCATAAGTTTGTCCTCCAACATAGGCCAAATCTTACTTCTGGGCTGATTTTTGTTTTTGTCTAAAAACTCACTTCCCTTAACATCGCGTTATTACGAAATTTACTAAATGATTCATTGTAAGGAAAATCAACATCATCTCTGGAGAAGTGATAATTATCACTCTATCCTGTGTTAAGGACTACTCATATTTACGGAATACTGGCAGTTCAGTTCTGGACCCTCATGATTAAAACATGCTACATGTTGCCTTCCTGTAAGACAGCGGTTCCTAGAAAGAATGCAGAGAAGAGTTAACAATAGATGAGAATGCGTCTAAACCTTATGATGAATGCTTAAGGGAGCTAGGGTATGATCTAGGCCATAGGTTCGCCAAACCTTTTCAGTCCACTGCCCCCCTTGAGTGCTCAAATTTCATCCTTCGCGTGCCACCCATACCCAGGGGTGGCGATTCAAAATATTGCTGATGGTCGCGTGCGTCTCTAAATTTGAGGGTGTGACTCTGCTTTGGTGGTCACTTTATTATGACCGAGCGTATAGGTGTGGTTTGTGGGATGATGGATCACTGGGTGGGCATCTGCGCGCCAGGTGCCGACTCGGTTAGAACAAAATACAATCGTAGACAGTCTCTCATCTTTACAGGATCGGTTCCTCGCAGCTGTTTCAGCAGTATGTTCTATTAGTGGCCATCCTCTACAGGATGTATTACTTTGACCGGCTTTTTGAATTTTGACAGCCATGCACACACAGTACACACACACCGACACACTCCCTTCTAACCCTGCTGGAGCAGGCCATTGTACTAGGAATCGACAAAGCATTCCGGAGATTAGATCTAGTAGGGAATAGTAATCATAATCAGAGATGCTTTGCTGATTCTTGTTGATTTTGTTTTTATTTGTATTTCTTTATTTATGTTGCTGAATTGCGCACTGAACATGTGTGTCCCTTCTTGTTGGCACAGCCCAGAATCTTTTGTGATTCTTTGCACAAAAATTATTTACCTCTGGCTTTGCTCTACTTTTCAAATGGTTGGGCTGCCTCTCTGTTCTAGGTTGCTGCCCCACAGGTCCACTCCATTGAGCCCACTGCCACCGGAGGCGACTGTGCCTAAAACAGTCTGAGCAGAGCAGTGCACCAAGTTCAATGGGGTGAGCCTGAGGGAAGAGGGAAAGATGAGAGAAAAAAAGAAAGATAGAGAGCAAAGAGAAAAGGGAAAGAAAAAAAAGGGACAAAGAAAGAGGGGGGTGGCGGATGGAAGGAAGAACAGACAAGAAAAAGAAATAAAGGCAGGAGGGAGCGAGAAAAATAATGAGATGTCTATTCTAGTCCAATCACCTGCTTCCAGTAGGGCTAGAGGGGAGAGTGTGTTGTGTGGTGTGTGTGTGCTCCGCCTTGTAATTTAATCAGTACATTTTGGTTTTTGCCTTCTTCAGAATTGGCACTATTAATTCATGTGGCGGAAAAGTAATTTTTCAGGTGGCAGGTCTGGTCAATGGATCCGGTTTAGAAGCCTCAAAATTTGAGAGGCTTCCTGATAGTCTTGACCATGTTTCATCTGCAAAAAACTTTAATAGAAGCCCAAAGATGTTCCAATATAGAAAAAGGCCTCAGTCTAACACTAGGCCTCTCATTTCAATCTGGGGGCAATCAGCGCTCTCTCTCTCTCGCTCTCTCTCTCCTTCTCTCTCTCTCTCTCATCTCTCTCTCCCTCCCTCTCTTCTTCCCAACTGGGCTTTGCTTCTAGTTTCTGATGTGCCTGTGGCAAGCTGGTCAACCGTCGAACATGGATGTATGGGAATATGGTAGAGATAGAAAGACAAATAGTAGGTAGGATAAAAATATACTGGTAGGTAGGTAGATAGGCAAAGGCAGGCAGGAGGCCAAGCAGGACAGAAAGACAGCGTCAAGAACCTTTGGATGGATGTATGCGATGGCATGAGATGGGAATGGCGGATGGATGGATGGATGGATGGATGGATGGATGGATGGATAGATGGATGGATGGATGGATGGATGGATGGATGGATGGATAGATACATATATACATACATACATTGGTAGATATATTGGTAGGTAGGTAGGAAGATAGATGGATTGATGTTTGGATGGATGGATAGATAGGTAGGTAGATAGCTAGGTAGATTGATAGATGGATTGATGGATGGATTGATGAATGGATGGATGGATAGGTAAGTAGGTAGGTAGACAGACAGAAAGTTAGACAGATAGACAGACTTTTTGGATGGATGGATGGATGGATAGATAGATAGATTGGTAGATAGGTAGGAAGGCTTTGACCACATGCCCATTATCCAGGATCCCACTCAACCAAGCCTGCCCCTCTTTGTAGTTGGCGTGCCTGACAGCAAGTTCACAGGCTGCCCCTCCCACCAGGGATCAGCCTCCCAAGTGCCCCCCTCCCGGGGCACTTACATTGTAGAGGGCGGTGCTGTTCTCTGATTCCTGGAGCCAGTACAGGGCAAGGTTGAGGAAGCCTAGGCCAGGCAGCGGTGCAGCATTGGAAAAGTAGAGCAAAGCTGTGCCACTGCCACTGTGTTCGAGGCGCCGCCCCCACAGGCACATCAGGAAACATTGACTCCAGAGCCAGCACCTCAATGGGTGGACCTGCAGGGCCGGCCAGTGCCTCGAATGCCCCCTACCACCTCTTAGTGCCCCTCTGCCGGCCCCCTTGGGGATGCTAAGAGGTGGCAGGGAGGTGGCACATCGAACGTGGCCGTAGCAGCACATAACGTGCCACCGCTTCCGCATTGGAGGCGCCAGCTCCGGAGCATTACAACAGTCAGTGAGTGAACCTGTAGGGCCGACGCCTCGAACGCCCCCTGCCACCTCTTAGAATCCCCAAGTGGGCCAGCAGAGGGGCGCTAAGAGATGGTGGGGGGGTGCATCGAACGCGGCCACGGTGGCATGTAACGTGCCACCGCTTCTGCATTGGAGACACTGGCTCCAGAATGGTGCTAGTCAATGGGTGAACCTGCCACCTCTTAGTGCCCCCCTGCTGGCCCCCTTGCCTCTTAGTATCCCCTTAAGGCATCCCACTGCACCCCAGGGGGCAGTACCACCCACTTTGGGAACCACTAGTCTAGGCTATCAAAGACATGATAACTGTCCATGTACTTGAGTGGCTGTCAAGAGATGAAGGGATTGATGTATTCTTCAAAGCATCTGAGGGTAGGACAAGAAGAAATGGGTGGTAGTTAGGTAAAAGAAAGTCATACTTGGAACTAAGGAGAACAACTTGCCCCCCAAAGTTGTGGATGCTCCATTGCTGGACACTTTTAAGAAGATCGTACATCCATTTGTCAGGGACAAAATAAGGATTTCTGTCTTGGGCACGGGATTGAACTAGAAGGCAGCCAATATCTCTTCTAGCCCTATAATTCTGTGTTCACTGATTTCTATTTGTTCAGTTCTATATTCTTTGCTAATAAATTATTGTTAAGCCATTAATAGCTAAATGAAATACTATGTTCACAAAATACATTTTAGGAATTGGGTAAAGTCATGGCTCTGAAACCATAATGCATAGTTGCTTTGCATTCTAAACCAGTTATTGCGATGTTGATAATATTTTTGTTCTGGTTCACAAGGCAATGTTCCTGTGTTCTGAGATATAACAACAAATTTCTTCATGAACTGTGTGCAGTTTGAATAAGTTGTAAGAACTCTTTTTTATCTTTTGTAATCTCTTCTCGCTCAAATTAGTCCTGGCCTTCTAATCCTGCTCCCTGCACAGACTCAACCCTAGTATATTAGAAGAATATAAAATGTTTCTCTAATGATTCACTTGTAAGGAAATCAAATCTGATTCCTGCACATTAGTGGTGGTTATTTTATGGTGAGGAAGAGTTAAAATACCAACACATTAGGAGCAGCAAAAAGGAAGTAACTCTATAAGGAGAGGAAGGCAACTCTTGGGGGAACTTTATGGCGATAGTGTTCTAACTTATTTTTTCCTTGGTTACATAAGTCTTGGTTTCAGAAACTACAATAAGCTAACAATACAATGGCAACCTAAAGAAGTCAGTCTACATTCCAATACCAAAAAATTAACACTGGGAACACTATATGCTTAATTTTACATGCTAGCAAAATAGCCAGATTAGAGCCTTTCATGGAAAAATAGATGCCAGATATTCAAGCTAACTTTAGCAAAGGCTGAAGAACAAAAGACATTATTGCTGATGTATGCTAGATAATTGAGACAGTCAAAGTATACTAAAAAGAAACCACTGTGCTTCATTGATTATTAAAAAAGCTTTTAATTGTGTTGATCATATCAAAGTGTAGAAAGTGCTCAGTAAAATGGGAATTTCAAAGCATCTCAGAGTGTTCATGAGAAACTTACTATAGATACAGAACATGGAGAAACAGACTGGCTCCAGGTTACAAAAGAGTTTGATAAGCCTGCATACTCTCTCCTTTTTATTCAGTTTATATGCTGGATATACATTAAGGGAAGCTAGATTGGAAAAAATGAGTATGGTTTTAAAACTGAAGGAAGAAAGATGCATAATCTGAATTGTGCTGATGACACTACCCTGATAGCCAAAATGCAAAGTATCTTCAAGCCCTAGTACTAAACATCAAAGAGCATAGTGAAAAAATGGGGCAAAAATTGAACATAAAGTAGATGAAACTAATAACAGCAAATAGAGCTGACAATGAAGCTATTAAAATTGTGGATAGCTTTTGCTTTTTAGGATTAACCTCAACAGTAAAGGAATCAGCAGTCAGTAAATAAGTTGTAGGCTAGCTCTTGTAGAGAAGCCATAAAGCCTTGGAAACTGGTTTTAGCTCCTCGTGTATCTATACCTAAAGATCAGAAGTATGCAAGCTGTAGTATTCCCTATGACCTGCTACGGCACAAAAGTTTCAAAAAACAGGATAGGAAGACTATTGATACCTTTTGAAATTTGGTATTAGAGAAAACTCCTGAGAATACTTATTTCTAATACAACAAAATTAAGGTGAAAGTGGATTTCAAAAATCATTTTATTAGACACACCACAGAATTAGGAATAAATGTGCTAAATTGTCTCCTAAAAATCTCTTTATCGAAGGTCACAGATAAACCTTCAAGTGGCCACACTGACTCTCAGAAAGAGTGCTAATGACCAGATGACCACAAGGAATATAAATCTTTCCATTCTCCACTATTTAGTCAGAACTTCTTGGATGAGAAGTGAAATGTCTTCAAATAAAACAAGAAATTTTAGAAGAATAGGTTTTATTACACTGGGTGGTCTCTCCTTGGTGAAAGGAAGTTTTGTGTAAATTAAAACCTTTTGTTTGGAAATAAAGAGCAAAAAGATGAACAGAGCATTTATTTAAGAAAGTTTTAAAATGGACTAAGGAGCTAAATTGACTGGAAATAAGATTATGAAATAGTTATAAAAATTAGTTTCTGTGGTTTGTTTAAAATCCTGTTAAAATATACAAAGATTTTGAATTTAAGTGTAAGAAATCTTTTCCTGGGAAAAATATGATGTATTAGAAAAAAACATGATAAGAATGCTAGTTACTAAAGACAATGAGAAAGAACTAAGAAAGAAAGAACTAAAGATTATAATTAAAATAAAATACATTCTAATATGAATGGAGAAAGATTTGGCAGAATTCAAGGATATTTAGCAACAATGTACTGAGAACATTTTTATTACTATCAAATGGATTCAAAATTGGAAATAGGATTCAGTTGAGAATCAGACTGCTTTAAATATAGATTTTTAAATGGCAGGGTACAATAATAATAGTGACAAAGATTCACAAATGAATCTTAATAGCTAAAAAGGATGCACAAATAATTCATAAGATTGACTTGGATGTTTGAATTTTAGATCAGAAGAATGACTTGAATTTTTTTATTTATTTTTATTTATTTTTATTTTTGAACTTAAAAAGGGATGGATTCTCAAGGAAGTTCCTGACAAAAGATAGAACATTAAAAGAAATACATTTTTGGGACATTACTTAAAAAGAATAAACATCATATCTTTTAAATGTACAAAGAAAAAATTATAAAGTTGACTTATTTAACCATAGTTGAAATATGTATCACATTTTTCTTCTTATAGCTTAATGGTTTTATTAGAGTGAATGATGGACTGAATGATGAGGCTTTAAAATTTCTTTATAGATATGGGGAAGAAAGTTTTTTGTTGTATCTTCGGAAAAAGTGGTAAGCTATTCTGACAGATGAATAGAAAATGAGAAGAAATTAATTTGTGAGACATTGATGGGATACAATTTCAACATTTTGTTATTTTTTGTAGATTTTAAACAATTATTTTTGAAACTTTAAAAATGAAGCTTTAAAGATTTGTTTATAAATATAAGATATGGAAAGAAGAGGGTTTTTTTTAGATTTTTATAGAAAGTTCTAAGCTATTGGATAAAGTAAATGAAAAGAATAAGAAACTGTGTTACTATTAAAAGTGTGTGTGCATGTATATTGTTTTTGTAGTTTGCAGTGGTCTTTTGCTCATTAAGATTGAATGATGAGGCTTTATTATTTACTAATAGATAAAAGATGAATTATGTGATCAACATTTTATAGAAGGTGATATGATTAAAATTGTACTTGATGAAGGGGGAAGTAAAATACAAACACACACAAACATACAACCTTTTGTTCTTTTACATATTTTCCTCCTTTCACATTCCCTCTTTTCTTCTTTATACTTTTTTTGTATTTATCTTAGTTTATATTAGTTTCTTATATTATTATTAGTTATTTAAAAAATTGTATTTTTAAACTTCAGTGAAAATCATTTCTAAAAGAATGGCACATAGTAAGTAGTTTGTAGGATACAGATGAATGATTTTTTTAAAATCACATGACTACACTATCGTTATCCTGCATTTTTCGATACTATAGGCAGAATATCATTTCTTCTCATGATTATAGAATAGAATAGAATAGAATAGAATAGAACAGAATAGAATTCTTTATTGGCCAAGTGTGATTGGACACACAAGGAATTTGTTTCCTTGGTGGCAAATGGCCTCAGTGTACATAAAAGAAAAGATAAAATCATCAAGAGTTCAAGAATCCTAAGGTACAACACTTAATAATAGTCATGGGGTAAATAAGCAATCAAATCATACTAGGCAACAGTCCAATATAAATTGTAAGGATAAAAGGAACAAAGTTACAGTTCAATACAGTCACAAGTGGGAGGGGCTTGGGTGGTAAGGAGTGGATGAGAAGATTTATTAGTATAGTCTTTGTAAATAGTTGGACGTGTTTGAGGGAATTATTTGTTTTAGCAGAGCGATAGCGTTCAGGAAAAACTCCTTGTTCTGGTGTGCAGTGTTCTATATCATCGTTTTTGAGGGGAGGAGTTGAAACAATTTATGTCTGGGAATTGAAGGGTCTGTAAACATTTTTCACAGCCCCTCTTTTTGACTCATGCAGTATACAGGTTCTCAATGCAGGCAAGGTTGATTTTCTGCAGTCCTTAATTATGCTCTGAAGTCTGTGTCTATCTGTTGGCTTGCCAGAACCAAAGCAGACGTTAAAAAGAGATGCAGATGACAGACTCAGTAATCTCTTTGGTAGAACTATATCAGCAACTCGTTGGGCAGTTTGAAGCTTTCTGAGTTGGTGCAGAAAAGAACATTCTTTGTTGTGCCTTTTTGATGACATTTTTGATGTTAGGTGTCCATTTTAGGTCTTCGTAATCTGATTGAACCAAAAAAAAAAAAAAAAAAAAAAAAAAAAAAAAAAAAAAAAAAAAAAAAAAAAACAAAAAAGGAAATTTGGAGGTGTCTTACTGTTGATACTGTGTTGTCTAGTATTGTAAGAGGTGGGTATATGGGGAGAGTTTCTCCTAAAGTCCTACCACCATTTTACAGTTGAGTGTGTTTCAGTTCCAGATTGTTCAGTTACACCATGAGGCAAGTTTCTTACAACTTCCCATCTGTATGTGGATTCATCTTGTCTTTGAATGAGACCAATCAACTGCTATATCATCAGCAAACTTCAGTTTTTAACAGATGGATCCTTTGAGATACAGTAATGATATACAGTGAGAAGAGAAGTGAGAAAGCACACAGCCTTGGGGGGAGCGATGTGCTAATTGTACAAGTAACAGATGTGATTCTTGCTAGCTTTAACTGCTGATTTCTTGTCTGTTAGGAAGTTTATGATCACTTACAAGTGTGTTCAGGACCGCTAGCTGATTTAGTTTAGTTGAAGAATGTCTGGAATGATGGTATTGAAGTGTTGAACTGAAGTCTACCCAAGGGATCTTGCATAGATATTTGGGAATTCAAGGGTTGTAGATGTAGTGCAGAAGCCATATTAACAGCATCATCCTAATTGATCTATTTGTTCGGTATGCAAATGCAATGGGAATCTTAACTGTCAGACTTCAAGATCTTCTACCATGCTTGCATCTTTCGGCCTGTCATAATAAAATGGGGGAGGAGCGAGATGAATCTGGGAAAGTGCAGTTGGAGGTGTTTACATTTTTCTATTGTGTAAAAATGAGGAGGGGGGAGCATACATCAGAGTTAGGTTTCTATTTCTCACTTAGCTTTCTTTTCTCTTGCGCAACTGCAACCCATTTATCAAATATGCCAAGGTCAATGGACAGAGGCTCAATCACCACCTGAAGATGCCCAACATGATCAATTCCAAACTTCTAATTGGAAGATCATCTGAACTATTGGGGTGGGAACATTTCATCACTTTGTATATGTGATTCAACGCGCCTAATTTCTCCAAGATTCAGAAATTCTATGGTTCTACCATTTCATTGTTCAGTAAAATATATCTTTTTCTCTAATTAAAAGAGTCCTAAGTATTTTTTCTTGAATTTTTGAATGGAGGCAGCACCTGACATTATTCTGAATCTCAGTTTACCAGCCCATCATGGAGAAAATATCACTTTCTTCTGAGCGGGGCTGAACATCAATGTTCAATCTTCAGCTAGCAACAGGAAAATCTGGAGCCACTGGAGGGCAAGATTCTTTGCTGGTACAGGAAATGCTGAATTCGTTAGCAGAGCTCAATTGAAGAGGATTCAGCTTGTGAAGCCCAGCATGGTCGTGGGGGTTGGCTGTAAGGATCAGAGAAGGACCACTCCCCCAAGGAATCAGCAACCACCCGCAGCGTGGAAAGAGGAGCCATGGAAAGAGAGGGGAAAAGAAGAAGTCTTACTGGATCAAAGCCAGGAGACTCCTTAATGAAACTTTGAAACAACCTCAAGCTGCACAAAGGTTTATGAAGGGGAAGGGGAAGTAGCCCCCTCGCCCATAAATCAAACAACCTGAGCCAGCACAGCAGCCAGCAAGCAGCCGGGGGGCCCCCAGCAGGAGGGTGTAATTCCTAGAAGGAGTAGAGCTGCTAGTGCCTCCATTAGAAGTAAAGTATGGGGGAAATCCAAAAGACTGGGGTTTTTTCCTAGCCCCGGTTTGTAGCTAAATGGAAGAATACAGGGAGGATATTTCTCAGAAGCAGCCAAAGTGAGAATGTGTTTACCAGGGCTCTGGAGGACAGCTGCAGAGTGGATGGTGAAACTTGGCTATATGATAAATGCCTCCCCAGTTGATGAATTATAACCTGTTCATGACTCGCACTGCGCGGGCTAGGTTTTGGAGGATCCATTGGCAGAGCGGCAAGGCCCTGGAATCAGGATGAAGACCATACATTCCGGGGTGGAGGTCAGTGGCTGACTACACCAGAATTCAGACAGTTAGCAAGGTC
>BHFT01061797.1:0-23288 GCA_004320025.1 Laticauda laticaudata
CTCTCTCTCTCACACACACACACACACACACACACACACACCAGCCCCAGCCCTCCCAAAGCACCTGGCTGCCTCCCGTTTGACTGCTGGGGCAGTGGAGTGTTCATGGCCCTGCTGCTTTAAGCACCTCCACATGCTTAAAGCAGGCCCATGAGCACACTTGCCCCAGCCCTTCCAAAGCACCTCTGTGGGTGGCAGAGGCAGTGGACCTGGCTGCCTCCCGTTTGACTGTGCTGCTTATGGGCGGCAACTGGGTCCGCCGCCTGCCTCGTGGTAAGGAAAGCTGGAAGAGCACTGCTTAGCTTAGCCAGCCAGCTGAGCCCGGGGATGTTGGGAGGGTGCATCTAGAAAGGCTGGGTGAGGCCTGGGGAGCCCCGGGAACAGTGAGGGAAGGGCAGGCTTACCTGTGAGCAGGCAGATCGGCTCTGGGCTGCTTCCTTCACCTGCTCTTGCTGGGAGAGCCTCTCCCAGCAGAGCGAAAAGCTTATAAGGCCCCTCCCTTCGGGAGATGGCTCCTGGGCAGCAGAGAGAAACGGGATTCAAACTACAGGGAGCCCTAACATCCGGTTCTATAGAACCAGACAGAACTGGTCGAATCCCACCACTGAAGCTGCCCCTTAACAGAATAAGACCTCTTTGTTCTACAGCCTTGGATCTGCAGGATAGAAAGGAGCAATTGTTCCACGTGTACATTCCAGGCAAGCATTTGTTGGTTCTGCCACACAAGGGGAAATTTTCACTCCATTCCCTTAAAGAAATGAATTCTAAAGGGGAAAGAAGAATTGCATTTATTATTTATAAAGCTTCCAAGAGATGAATATTACTTAAGCTGACATAGTCAACCTCACTGTTCTTAAGACCTAAATAAGTACTTAAGAACATATAAATATAGCTCGAGAAGAAAATGGATCAAGAATGCAGCTACTTTTATATTTAATGATTTATTTGTGAAAGGAGGGGACAAAACAATGGGGAGGCTGGAGGCTTTTTATTATAGACATACTTTTTTTCTTTTTAAAATTGCTCTATTAAATCTAATCTTTTGAATTCACTTCAGTGTAAAGCTTATGCACCAGCAATAATATTACCTTTTTAAATCAATAACATTGATAATCTCCAATAATAATTAGAATATAATAACCATACACACCTTACAATAAATAATATAATGAAAAATAAATTGTGTAACGTATCAAAGAAAAATTATTCAAACTAATTAGGCATCGCTTAATGAACTAATGAACTTAAAACAGCACTTCCCAAGTGCTTTCTCAAAAAGTAAGGTCTTCATCGATTCGCTAACACCAAGACAATTAGCCCTGAACTTATGACTAGTCACTTAGTGACTGATTGAAGTTATAGTGGATCTATAAAAATAAAAAAATACTTATGATCTGGGTTTCCAACAGCCAGGGTCCCTCACACGCAATCACGTGACCAAATTTTGGGTGTTTGGCAACTGAATTGAACTACTGAATAGCAATAGCAATAGGAAATTCCTATTGAATAGCAATAGGAAAACTCAGGAAGGAATTCAGTCTCAAAACTCTTGTGGTTGCACAATGATTCAAGGCTAATCTCACGCTTGAGTTCTCCTTCCTTCTTGGCTGGCTATTTCCCGACAAAAAATGCCCTTTGCAAACAATGGGTTTGCTTAACAACTACAACATTCCATTTAACCACCACAAAAATGGTCATAAAATTGGGCATTGTGATGTGAGGACCTGCTTAGTCAACAGCACAACTTATAACTGTAATTCTGGGCTCAATTACTGATGTAATTCAAGGACTACTTGTACTATTGATTCTAACTTGATCCTGGCCTCTCTGTGTTACAATTTCATAAAAGGGGATCAGTAATGAAAAGAAAATTCCATGTTGATGGCCCCCAGTACTAACCTCTTTCAGAGTGGGAATACAAACTGCCCTTCTTTTCAGATATTTGTCCATTGTTTATTATGTGGTAACATTTTAAAAGAAACTCTAAAACTGTATGAAACTGGAATTAGAGAGATCACCAACTGCCAATCTCTCCTCTTCCCATGTGATGACCCAGGGTGGGATACAAAACAAACACAGTCAGAGAAAACAAGTGAAGCCCCTTTTATTCCTTCACTTTGNATGTGATGACCCAGGGTGGGATACAAAACAAACACAGTCAGAGAAAACAAGTGAAGCCCCTTTTATTCCTTCACTTTGCTTCAAAGCTCCTGATATATTTGATGGAAAACAAAAAGACTCCCACAAAAACAGTTATATGAAGAAGGAAAAAAGCAATACAAACCAGGCAAAATAAGGGCTGTAGGATGTCCACAGATAACACACACTGGGAAGGACGCCAAACTCAGAGAGGAACTATAAACTAGAGATATTTATATGCTTTGTTTCCAGCATTTGCCAATACACAGGTCCAAATTCTTATTCAGCTGTCACACCTGCAGCCAATGAATAGGATCAAGGCCCTCTCCTCCCAAGGAGACCATGTCTCTCCCTTGTCCACTCCTCCCTGCATGCCCTAGGATGGATAGGGGATGGGCCTGGGTCCTTCTCTGACTGCTCAGCTGGCCTCTGCTCTTCCCCAGCCTCCTCCACAACCTCCGGAGTACATTTCCACTCCCAGTTGGCTGTTCCTCCTCTCCTTCAGAGTCAGTCTCCACCAGGGGCATGACACTCGCCTTCCACCAGCTAGGGAAGTGGAAATTATGGCTTGCAACATCAGAGGTTTCTCTGTCTATCACACAGGCCAGTGAGCTGCTGGAGATATAGATCAGCGATATCCTGGATGCCTCAGGCATCCCACCGACCATGACTGTAGGAAACAGCTGTCTATGCCAGGGCTCTCCAACCTCCAAACTTTAAGACTTGTGGACTTCAACTCCAGAATTCCTCAGTCAGCTGGCTAAGGAATTCTGGGAGATGAAATCCATAAGTCTAAAAGTTGCCAAGGCTGGAGATCCCTGGTCGATGCTAAGTCAAGATACCTAAAAAGAAAAAAAAATGAGAAGCCTAGCACAAACCTTCTCAAATCAGCTTTTTAATATAAATCAAATAACTTTTTATTTCAGTCATAGGCCAGTATAATTTTTAATATAGCATATGCGGTGTGTATTTCCTGGGAGAAATGCATGGATTTCATTTTTTTAGGATTAAGTTTTGAATTAAGCTTCCTATTCCTTTCGCTTCACCAAAACAGAAACTGTGACACAAAATAAAAGTACAGAAATATATTGAAATGTTGTCCTACTAGCTGTCATAGACAGCCATAGCTCCAATGGCTATTGAGGCACTTCTGGTTCTGATTTGAGAAATAAAGCAAAGGGCAAATCAGTTTTGGGTGATTTCATAACCTTAATTCAACCAAGAATTTCATCAGTAGACATCAGGAGTTGTTTGAATAATATCAGTGTTCATCTGCTATACAAAATTAATTTGCTCTATTAAGTTTGGGCACAAAGCTTAGATTTAACTAGATATACCAATTTCAGCTTCCCTTTTTCAGTTTCTTAAGTCTTCTCCATAGCACTTTAAAAATATTAAAAAAAATTATTTTATATATATTTTCACACTATTTTGTATAACTTTTATAAAATAGACTGTCTTTTTTGAGGACCTTCATCCTAATATACTGGGAAATATGAATATTGAATGGCATTGAAAAGCAATCATTTTGTAAATTCTCCCCAAAATACAACCTGATAAAAATATTTTCCATCCCTATGGAAGGCAAAAATTAGCCTCCAAAATGAAATAGTTGGAACTGCAGCACAATACATTAAATATGCAATTTACTATAATGATGCAATGTTTCATAATACTTTTTTATTTTGACAGTTTTGGAAGTAGAAAATAACACTATTTGTCACAGCCTGAAAATTGCTTGTTTGGCAATTTAATTGTAATTAACAATATACTGTATATTTCAATCTTAAGGGGTAATTCCAGGGGTGGGATTCAGTTTTTTTAACAACCTGTTCTGCAGGTGTGGCTTAGTTGGTGGGTGTGGCTTAGTTGGTGGGTGTGGCTTGGTGGTCATGTGACTGGGTGGGCATGGCCAATTCAATATCACTCATGTCAAGGGGCACTTCTGGCCTCTCAAGACAGAGGGGATGCTGCAATGGTCATCAGTGTGAAAGTCATCAGTCACTTTTTTCAATGCCATTGTAACTTTGAATGGTTACTAAATGAACTGTTGTAAGTCAAGGATTATCTATACAAAAATACAAAAAGCTTCTTTGCTCACAGAAAGCTGCCCTACATACCAATCATTAGATTAAAAATACCTGCAAGCCAGAGTTACAAATCAGACAGGGTGCCAGAGCACCTTGAGGAATGAAAATAGTTAAAATGCAGTAATAACTATCAAGAAGCCAACACTTGCTCATAAAGTGAAACCCTTTAGCAAAGAGGTCATTTAAGCTCTCCAGAAAAACACACCCAGGAAAAGCAATCCTTAGATCCATTTGCACCACTTAAAAATACCAGCTGGTCTCACAAGATATCCTAAGGAAATCATCCAGATTTAAGGAAAGGTCACATGCCCCCCCAGAAAGGCAGTGCCAAGCTTGCATCCTGCCTCTTGGAAGTATACCCCTAAAGGACAGTGCCAGATAGTACTAAAGCAGTAAGTAAGACCCCCTCCCCAGATAGAAAAAGAAACCATGAGGCAGGGAAAAATTCAAACACAATACAAATAATTAAATCTAACAGTAACTGTTGCTTATTGAAGCTGAATAGGGAAAATTATCCCATCAATAAACACAGGATTAAACTTCACCAAGCACATAATTAACCTTCACCAAAAACCAGTTTTAGATCAAAACTCAGAGTATGTAAACTCATGTTTGAATGTCAATCTTTTTAGCTAGCCAAAAAGCCTTGCTGAATGTCACTCATCTTGGTTCCCTGTGACTAAAACCTTTGCTTCATTATTCAATGATTTCTTCAAAGTGCCGATTGTCCAGGGAAGTATTTCCTCCCAATAGCAATGTAAAAATCTTAAAACAACCCTTCCCCTTTAAGAAAGCCAAACCACAGAAGCTCCATAGACAGGAAGTCTAGACTGTCTGCCAAGAATCTAATAAGGGTGGGAAAAAACAAAAGGAGATTGCTTCTAATTACTGGTTCTCCAAACTGCTTAGAAAGTTAACAAGGGGTTCTATAGAACTGGATAAAACCGGTAGAATCCTATCTCTGGGCTATTCCCTTGTCCTGAATATAATAACAAATATTAGTGTTTACATGGGTCAATCTTCTCAAAGAATGCAGTTTTCTTAAAGTTTTGTAATAGCTTTTTTCTTATATTATTGTAACCCATTTCCTTTTCTCATTCTCACTGCTACAATGTTTTGATACATTTTTTTGCAAAAATGATGAAATCCTAAATTACTAGCAACAGAACAAATGGATGGGATAAATTATCTGAATAAAAATCCTTAATTGGTTATGCTGGTTGAGGAGGTGGACACTTAAATCTGGAAAGTAACTCCCATACAAAAGACATATTTTACAAAGCAGATAACTTTGACAATCTCTATATGGCGACTCATATACTTTGTGATATTGTTGAAAGGTGTCAAAATGCCTTTCTTTCGAGGATACAAATATTTGTATTTGTGCCTAATGTTTCAAATCCTGTTTGAGTTTGTCTTTATTTCCATCAGAGGGCAAACTCCACGGGGTGGCCAGACTGTATTATTGGTTTTCTGTTATCTCTTTTAGCTTTAAGATAGTTTTTCATATTTGTTCTGTGGCAATCTCCTGTCTGTCCCTTTTGTAATTTATATTTTGTGTCTTTTGTATGTTTGTTTTGCTTATTTGGTATGTCTTGTGTTTGTAAGGGTTTTCTAAATTATCTTTTGTTTCCTTTTCCTATTTGTCTAGTTTTCTTAATTACTTAGGCTTTTGTCTATAGGGATTCTTTAATACTTTTTATTTTATTCCTTTTCTTATGTAAGTTTGTTTTCCGGCTGACCTGATGTTCCCCTTGGGCTTTTCCTGTTTTTTGTGACACTACTGTCTTCATGAAATTCCCTTTCCACAATATATTGCAGAAATCATGCTTGTGGAGCTCCAGGGTCCTGCCCTATGTTTCATCATGAGAGGCAAAAATGAAAGGCCGAAGCCCTGAGATTTGCCTTTTGCCAGTTATTTTTCCTGCATTTTACTTAATCCTAGATTGATTTTCAAGACCCATGAGTGATGAATAGAAGGGAGGAGACTCATTAATCTGCCATCCTGCTTGACAACTTCTCAAGGGCATTCTCTACAACAGTGATCCCCAGCCTTTTTTGTACCAGGGACTGGTTTCACGATTATTCATTCTTCCATAGACCAGTACCTGAGTAATGTGAGACTCCACGGCCATCAGGACGGCTCTTTGTTTGAAACCGCCCCCCCCCCTTCATTGAAACTAAGGCACGAGTATTCCTTCAGCATCCAAACGCCACTTTCCAACTGAAAACCCGGAAGCACTTTACAACTGAAAACCCGGAAGCACTTTACAACTGAAAACCCGGAAGCAACCGAAAACCCGGAAGCACCGACAAAACAAGATGGCGGTGCCCAAGTTTTGCGGCCCGGTAAAAAATGATCCACGGACTGGTACTGGTCCGGGGACTGGTGGTTGGAGACCCCTGCTCTACAAGATCTGTAGACTCTCTAAATCTATAGATCTTCAGACCCCTACTCTCTCTCCCAGCAGGTCTGAATCATACGAGGAGGTTCACAAGTATCTAACAGAATAACAGATTTGGAAGGAACTTTGGGAGGTTTTCTAGTCCAGCCCCTTCCCCCAGAGCAACCTGCATGTACAACACTTGGTTTTACACATCACATATTATTACTGATTGAATGATTAAATATTTGGTGTACAACACTTATTTTTTTTTCCTGAGTTCCACAGATCAAAGATGACTGGTACTAATGAAAAACTTGATCAAACACCTAGCTAAGCTAGTAATACCTACATACAAGAATGACAAAATGACAACAAAAAACAATAACAACTATTTCCTCAGGTAACACAAAGCTGTAATGGAAAGAGAAAGAGAGAGAGAGAGAAACAAATAATACAACTAGAATTTACAGTAATAAATTACTGCATGTTTTAAAATTTGTTTTTCTTCAATAAATCAATAATAAAGAGGTTAATATTTATAAACCCATTTGCTGATGACCACAGTATAATGAAACATTGCATCTTGGAATGTAAGAGAAGGAAATAATAAACATCACCAATTAATGAATGAAAAAGTAGACATATTATGATATGATTATTATGATTATGATTATTACTGCAGGTTTTAAAATTTGTTTTTCTTCAATAAATCATGTACCATAATTTGATAATGTATCAACAAAATCTACATATTTCTGGTATTTTAATCAAATATTTTTTTTTAAAAAAAGCTCCAAAATTCTAGCTTTATTTTGCAAGAGATGAAAATCCTGATTATTTTTCCATGCCAGGCCTCATTATGAACTCACTGAATAGCAGGCATATATAGGAATGATGTTCATCCTATAATTGTATCATTGTTCCCTGTTCATCTAAATTCACTTTTTTTGGGGCGGGGGAAGTATTTTTGTGTACTTTTAAAGTTTACACTTTTACTAACCAGTAATACTTTAGAAGAGGTATTCCATCCTACAGTGTCTGGCTAAATTTGAGTAGATCTCATAAAATATAATAGTAGCAGCGGTAGTAACAGCTTCCAACTCTAAAAGTATTTTTTTTTTAATATTAGTATTCCAAGAAGATGTAAAGCCCCTGGTTATTTCAAAAGCTTGGGAGGGGGGGATTGTTTTGAGGAAAATGGCTACAATATGAGCTATTTTTATGTTTTTCCACTGGCACCAGTTTGTTGCAATAATAATTAGCTGTTTTGTCCTTTGTCATTTTGATGTACTGTTTTTAATCCTCTTATTGAAAAGTGTTTTTAAATTGCCTAGAGGACTCCATGGATTATTCCTATAATCCCTACTAAAGAAATAAATGGGTTCATATATACATATTTCAACATCCCTTTTGTCTAATGAAAAGATAGAGCTGAAGTAATTAGTAGTGGAGGTAATGATTGGTTGATACTTATGTGTAATACATAAATAAAAGTGCTTTTATTATTTTATTATTCATTTATTAAAGGTAATTTATTTCATTTATTAGATTAACATATCAATGTCAGTCTTTTGTCTTCCAGTGAATCAATGCTGAGAAATTGTGATTGACTGAAAATTGCTGGCTAGTTCCATGATTAAGAGCTAGACTTGAATTCGGATCTACCTAGTCATCACTTTAAGCTCCGAAACATTTTCCTCATTTGATTAACATATTAATTGATTAAACTATCCTAAGACTCTGTCATTATTACATTAAATAATTTTCTCGTTGATGGGTCACACAGATGATATGTTGGCTTGAAAGGTAATTGCTAGATTACAGAACCAAGCCTGCATAAGGGAGTGTTCTGACCAAGGCTTCCCAAGGCTATAATTAAGCACACGTTTAGTAAAATGACTCTTGTTTTATTTCAGTGCTGGGAATTATTTTCATTCCCAGCCAATAATGAGGCCCAAACAGTCCCTTTGAGATAAGCACCCAGCTTTCTTTCCTTTGAATTGCTGCGAACAACTAGAGTGCCAAATTAATTATAAAAAAAACCTTTGTACCAAATACAAAGTTCACACATAGTTTCAAGGATTAATCCAAACAGAAAGAATGCCTTTGCTTCCTGCAAAGATTTCATCACCTTTGCCTGTCTTTTATACCTTGAAGGGCAATTATCTCCAAGCCTTACACCCTAGTCGCCCCTTCTGCTTCAGCTGCTCTCGCCTTCTAGCAGCTCTGCGCACACACGCACTGGGAACAGGCTCCCCTGGATCCTCTGCCTCACTGTTGCCAGACTCCGAAGACTCTGGAGGCAGCACTTCACCACCAGATGGTCCTGGCCCCATCTCTGCAATGGACACAGGACCCTCATCCAAGTCCTCTCCAGACTCCCTGACTGGTCCCCATTCTTCCCCACTGTCTGATTCTGCTGTTGTCTCACAGCTGCCGGCAAATCACAACAGGAACTCTGAATATGCTTGTAATAAATCCGACCTTTTATTGCACCTATAATATAGAACTTAAAGCCCCTGTCACACAGCACCAACGGATGCAAAGAGGATGTAAGACGGAGAGAAACACTTGCCATCCATTGGTTAATGTGATGCTTCCATTCTGTACTCACTGCGTCCGTTTTTCATCCTCTTCTAATCCGTCCAGCATCTGGTCCCCTAATGACATTTCATCTGCTCTCAAAAACGTTTTGAGCCTGCCAACAACTAAACTTTTTGAGGCAGAAAATGTATCAATGAGTCCATTCTGCATCGCTAACGCATACGGGGAAATCCGTTAGAACGTCCATCGTTTCATCCATTACGCCGTCTGCTATATTCTGCTAGGCCATGCCGCTGCGCTCTGCCCACACTCACATCTGGCTCCAGCAGAAAACGGACACAGGGAGGAAGCAAATGGACGCAGAACGGACAGCGCAGCGTTCAGTAGCAATGGATGGAGAAAGGATGAAAGTGGATGCAGCTCGCATAAAAGCATTAAAACACAGAAAAACATTCGTATAGGGGACGTATCTCGGATATTTATGATGTCCTGCAAGATTGTCTAGAGGATGCAAACGGACAAGCCCGTAGCGGAAAACCTAATATTTCCTATAAAAAGGGGAGAAATCACTCTGG
Organism: Laticauda laticaudata; assembly: GCA_004320025.1. Classification (NCBI taxonomy): domain Eukaryota; kingdom Metazoa; phylum Chordata; class Lepidosauria; order Squamata; family Elapidae; genus Laticauda; species Laticauda laticaudata. Next base: position 9,736 of record BHFT01061797.1, read on the forward strand.
ATCTCACTTTCAGTCCAGCAAGCCCTGCTATGCAGACATCTTCAGACTTCATTCTGGCTCTTGCTCTTCCACAGCAATCCAGTCATCTCCACCATAAATCATACACAGCCCTCCCTTTTGGTAGCCACCATCATTCTACCAAACAGTGCGAAGGCCATCTTACAGGCTCTTTCACCTGTTCTACACGAAGAAAAGGAGGCCGCCCAAGAAGTGTCCTGGGTCAAAAGATGTGATCGCCAGAAGAGCAGAAGTAAGCGGACTGTTTAAGCAAGCTGATGGTGGAGCTGAGGAACGAAGACCCTCGTGCATTCCAGAACTTCAACTGAGGATGCCTACAGCCATGTTTTGATGGAAGTTGTGGAGGCGGCTGAGAACCCCAGGTTGACCAAGGCAAACACCAACTTCCAGCCCAGCCTGGACCCTGCTCCAGGTGGCACTGATTCTGCACCCACCTGGCCTCCGGGACCAGACGTACAGGAGCATGCAGATAACAGCTGCGAGGGTGCCACATCAACACCATCAGCATTTGTGGGTCAGAGAAGTGGGTGCAGGCTATCATGAAAGAATACCTGGAGAAGCTTCCTCCAGTGCCCCTCCACTGAAGAAGGCTGGGAAGAAAAGTTGCAGAGGCAGTGGGTATCAGCAGTGGATACTTTCCCCACACTGTTTGGAGCTATAGATGGCAAGCACGTGCCTGCAAAGCTTCCAGCCAAGTCAGGGTCGCAACTTATCACAACTACAAGGGCTTTCTTCCAAGCATCATCCTCTTCGCTCATGGTCGATTGTTGACTACAAGTTTAATGGTACAGTGCCGATCCTGCAGGCCACGGTCAGTGGTGTCAGATGCCCAGGTATACAACAACAGTCACCTCAAGGAGGGGCTGCGAATGCCACCTCATCATAGGGCTTTCCAGATCCAGAGCCCCCTCCCAACAACACAGCAAGATGTGCCCTCTTCATCGTGGGGGATGACGCCTTCTCCTCACAAAGACCTACCTCATGAAGCCTAAACCACTTCAGAATCTCACCTCATGAAGAGAGGAATCTTCAACTAGCAGGCTGTCCAGGGCAAGGACGGGTGGTGGATGAACGCCTTTTGGCCATTCCTTGGCCAACAGGTTTCCAGGTACTTCTCACCAACATGCAGCATCGCCACAGACCATGAGGAGGATTGTGGAAGCCTTTGCTGCATATCTGCTACAATCTGCATGCGCACCCGCTACCGCCAGTGTTGGGCAAGAACAGGCTGTGTGGACGCCAACAAGGCCAATGGGGAAATGAGCTGGTGATATGTTGGCTAAGGGCGAAACACTATAGATACTGTGGATGTGCAAGGCCCCAATAGAGCTTTGCATGTGAAGGGAAGAAAGCAGCACAACCTCCCTGAAACACTGGTGCACATCTCCCAGCCTGGAGCAGTGGAGTGTAAGACACGGATGATAGATGATTAAATGGGATGCTTCCTTTAGCTGTCTCATCACAAGGATGAGATTTGGCCATGTCATGTTGAGGTGGGCCTAGCAATGAACAGGCCATTTAAGAAAGAGTTGTTTTTGATGTGAAAATGTGTAGATGCAATTGATTACATTGTTATTGATAAAAAGGGCCATAGGTGTGGAACCTGGAGGGGGACCATACAGTCCCCACAATGCTTGCACATGGAGGTTTTCTCATCCACAGCTATTACCCATACCAAAGTATCCCTGCCCATCCCACAGGTTATCCCTGCCAATCCACAGCTATTACCCATCCCAAAGGTACCCTGCCCATCCCACAGCTATTCCCATCCAAAGATATCCCTGCCCATTCCATTACACTATTACCCCATACCCACTGCTATTTAAACCCATCGCCTGCCGATCCCACTGCTATCTTAAACCGCATCCACAAGCATGCAAAGGCTTAAACCATTTCTAAAAGTTTCCACGCAAGACCTTTATGAAACTAAAAGAACTTGAAGTAAGTGTGTGATAGCAAAGCTTAATCCTTTATTAATAACATACTGTAAAAAGAAAAATTACCAGTGTTCTCCAAGCAAAGATAAAGTCATCAGTAGCAACCCAGTCTCCTTGGACTGGTTCTCAAGTCATTTGAGTGCATGCCATAAGTCCTCAGGGTGAAGGGTCCCAGGTGCTGTGGGGTGCTGCTGCTGGAGTGCTGGTTCTGAGGCATCATTGGGGTGCCTGGCCCCAAGAGGACAACTAGGGATGGTGTGTGCAAGGAAGCTCTCAGAAGAGCTTGGCTCAGTCCCTGTGATGTTGAGAGCCCCTTCCTCCATGAACATGGGGTGTCAGTCCCAAGACCGATGACAGATGTTCTGAGGCCAGGCTTGGCTGTGGGGTGGAGGAAGGAGGAGGTGTAGTGTGGGATGTCTGGTCCTGCGCAGGTTGAGCGAGGTGAGGCGTCGGTGGCATCTGTGGCTATGGGTGGGCTTCTGTGGCGTGGGTGCTTCTGTGGCGTGGGTGGCCATCTGTGGCGTCGGTGGCTTTGTGGCATCAGTGGCATCGGTGGGCACTGTGGCGTTTGATGTACCTGTGCCTGGACTGGGAAGGGCTGCACTTTCTGCTGGAGCTCGCTGGTCGCTGTAGACCCTTGGTAGGTGAGGGCCTGTGAAAGCCTTGGAAGGGCAGTGAATCACCTGGGGTGGAGGAGCCAGACCTGACTAGGTGGGACAAGATTCAGCTGGGTCTGGAGGGTTGTGAAGAAGACCAAGTGATCCTGTCCTTGATACCTGTACTGTGATTCGGACATAGTCCAGGAGGGTCTGGTTGACATAGGTGAGGAAGGATTGCGGTTTGAGGATGGTATGTCGGTGTGTACCAGCTGAGAGAGGAGATCTACGCTGCTTTTGATGGTGTCCCTGATCTCCAGCAGGACAGTGTGGCTCTGCCCCTCAGTCTGGCTCTCTGCCTGCTTTCTGTAGAGGTGGAGCTGGGGGTGGATGTGGGTTGGTCTCTGGTGGAAGTGCCCCTCTCCTTGCTCCCACTGCATCTGGGTGTCTCCATGCGCTCTGCCATGGGAAGTGCAGCTGTCGGGGGTTCTCTGTCATGGGGCGCTCCACAGATACCTTCCCTGGACACAGGAGCTGACTCTTGGCCAGAAGAGGACTGGCCTCTCTGCAGCCTGCCTGAGAGAATAGGGTTGTCAGAGGGCTGCTCCTTTCGGACCTCAACCTCCAAGAAGCTGCACTTGGCATCACGTAGGTCTCTCGGTCCATCAGCTTGACCGTGGCCTGGCCAAATTTCTTGAAGTGCAGCTTCCCATACCAGGTGTGCATGTGCTTCCACCAGCAAGGAGGATCTCGAAGTGTCACCCGAGGCTCTCCGCTTCTCTCTCCAAGCAGCCTGCCTTCTTTTGGTGTCTCGATAGAGCCTGTGTCTCCCTTCCGCCATAAGATACTCCGTTCTCCCTCAGCCATTCCAGCACCTCATCCTCATGTTCCTGCTTTCATGGAGTCTTGCCTCCTCTCCCGTTCATGCGTATGCCTCTTCCTCCTCTAGCAGGGCCATCTGGGCCCTCATCAGAGGGGCTTTGAGGTTCTAGGGGCTGCTTCCACCACACCAGCAGCGCTAGAGCAGCAACACAACAGTAGCAGCAAAAGCAGGACCAGCAGGACGCAGCAGCACCACCGCAGCACAGCAGAGCTAGCAGGACCAGGATCAGCAGCAGCAAAGTAAGCACCAGCAGGACCAGCGGACCAGGAGCACCAGCAGGACGCAAGGAGCACTAGCTGGACCAGGAGCACACCAGCAGGAACCCAGCAGGCAGGAGCAGCACAGCAGAGTAAACACCAGCAGAAGCCCCAGCACCAGGAGCAGTGCCGCAGAGTAAGCACCAGCAAGAAGCACAAGCACTAGGACAGCACCAGCAGAGTAAGCACCAGCAGAAAACACCAGCACCCAGGAGCAGCGGCCAGCAGAGAAGCACGCAGCAGAAGCACAGGCACCAGGAGCAGCACCAAAGAAGTTCAGCACCAGAAGAGTCAGCCCGAGCAGCAGAAGCAGAGTCAGGGCCAGGGGGGTGGGATGGTGGCCCTGTCCTTCTTGCCAGAGCTGGCAGCAGATGGCAGAGGCTTCCTCTTCTTCCCATGGTTGTTGGCTGCTGGCTGGAGCTGTGTCTGGCAGCAGGTCTTTCCTCTGAATGGTGACCTGCTTGTGAGCTGCTTCCTTTTATATCCACGAGGCTGATGCAATGCATCTTCCCTGCATGCGCAGTGAACGCTTTGCATCCGCTAGGCATCTGCTAGGCGTCCGTGATGCATCCGCTTCATCTGCTTGGCATCCGCTCTGCATCCGTTCCTTCCATTGTGCGTCCGCTTTGGTGTGCTCCCCCGGAAGCCCTGCGGATGTGCCATCCGCTTCCATCCGCTAGGCTTCCATGGAGCATCCGCTTTGCATCCTCGCTATGTCCTCTCCCCGTCCATTCCTTTCCGTTGTTATCCACTCTGCTTATGCAAATTCAGGGCACTTTTGAGAGGAGATAACAACGGATGGAACATTTTCTCGTCCACTGTGTCCTTTTTACATACATTTTGCATCCGTCGGCCTTTGTGAAAGGCCCTTAAAAGAGTACATCAAAGCCTTAATTGATCAAAGCCATGGTGGGCTGCAGAGGTTAATATTTTTCAACCCATTTGCTGATGACCACAGTATAATGTAACATTGCACCTTGGAATGTGAGAGAAGGAAACAATAAACATCACCAATTAACGAATGAAAAAGCAGACAGATTATTATAATTGTTGTTGTTGTTATTATTATTATTATTATTGATCTGCATGAAGGTGGTCAGATCTTGTAGAGTGGAATTGATAAATATATTTAGGAGAGAATAGTTATAAGTTTAATTATGAACCAAAATAGCTACAAGGTAGATCAGAAAGTATATATTCATGTCATCTTGAGTTTTTTTTCCAGAGATATTTGTTTACTTTCTATTACAATGCATTTCTGCTATATTACACTAATTAAAACATAGTTAAAACAAAACAGTTTTGGATGCATATAAAAACTAGGAATTCATATTTCAATGATAGCTTAATGCTTTGATATGCTCCACTGAATGATAATAATCAAGAAATCAGAGATGAGCTCTGGAAAAAAGTAAATAACTTTCCAGATGAATGCGATCCTGGGGTGAGGGATGGTGATATATATTGCCTGTAGGGCAACAGGAATGGATAGACAGGAATAAAATAAGACATTGCCGAACAAGAACTGCTTAACTATTTGGAGAGCCAAGAATGAATGAAAATGGTAACAGTTTGGTGTATATAACTGTTTGGTGACCTTAGGGAAAACTGTGCTGGTTCTGAATATATGCTTAAACCAAAAGCATATTGGTTCATACATGCACTATAGAAGAGGAATGAAGGAAAAAAGCATGTTGGATTTGATCGTTTGTAATAACATTGTAATTGTGATGAATTAGTGAAGAATGCAGGGGAGATCAGAGGCTATGAGCGTGGGAGACATCAATTTTTCTGGTAAAGAACTGATCTTGGGAAAAGGAATCATGGAAGAGAAGGAAAGAAATTAATAAAAAAGGAATGAAAATGGAATGACAGTATAGCATGGCATGAATACTCCAATATTGGATTCTCTCCCTGGAAAGAGATTGGATGATTTCCAGAGTCACTTCCAACTCTTATGTTTTAAGATCTATAGCAATAATCATCTCATCCAAGATCCTATGCATTTATTAATAGTTGCTGAAGGAACAATGATTCGAGCAAGAATTTTCCACTAAAACTTTTCCATATTTGACTGTATCAAAGCAAGAACTTTCTACCATTACATTTTCTATTCCTTATCGAATCAAAGCAGACCTTTCTTGTAACTCCTAAAAATAGCTGGTCCATGAAAATTGCACTAGTTTGCAATGAACTCACATTTTCTACTTAACTCACTCTGTGCAATAATGTTCTACTTTCCCTGATATTTGGAACCCAATGAACATTTGTTCAATAAAAAAGGTTCTTCTTACTCATCCTTGAGCTTCATTCTTCTGCCAGAACAAGATTAATCTCCCAATAGAATGAAGAAAAGTGGACATAGAAAGAAGTTACAGAGTTACCTGGGCAGAATAAAATAATTATATAATAGAACTACATAAAATGTAAAATCATAGGGCTGGAAGGGATCTCTGAGATCTTCTAGTTTAACCATCTTCTCAAGATAGGAGCCTTACCCTATCCCGGTCAAATGGTTGTCCATTTTTGAAAACCTCTAGTGATGGAGCATCTGCAACTCCAGGAAGAAAGCATTGCATTGATTAATGACTCTCACTATCAAGAAGTTTCTCTGTAGTTCCAAACTGGAACTCTCTTAACATTAATGTATGGAGTTACTTGTAGCTCATGTATTGCTCTGATTTAATGCAGTAGCTAGTCCTCAGTTTGAGAAGCTAATTCCCCATATTATTTCCCAGCAAGATTCTTTCAGTCTCAGTCAATTAATTAAGTATAACCACTCCTGTTGGAAACCTCCAAGCAATGGAGGTACTGTAAGGCTGTAAGTGGCGGGATTCATTTTTTTTTTACTACTGTTTCTGTGGGTGAGCCTTGGTGGGTGTGGCTTGGTGGGTGTGGCAAGGGAAGGATACTGTAAAATTTTCAGTCAGAGGTGGTATTTGCCGGTTCTCCAAACTACTCAAATTTTTCACTACCGGTTCTCCAGAACTGCTGAATACCACCTCAGAACCTGCTGAATACCACCTCTGCTGTAAAGGTAGTTTCACTCTGCCCAAGTGTTAATATAAACAGAAGGGGTCCTGTGCCAGAATGGAGATCTATCTGCCCATCAGACCTACCCAGTATACCTGTGATAATCACTTAAAGTTGAGAAAGGACAGGGAGAAAACCAAGTAAGTTTAGAATTGAATTCAAAGTGCAAGGAAAAAACTGGCTAGTAAGAAATGATGGAATGAAGTAGAGGATGCTAAAAGGATATAGGATCCAGTGGATTGAATCATCAAAAAGGATGATAATATAATGAAAGGCCTGTCTCTCTATAGTACAGATTTATGTTGGGAAAAAAGGATCTTTAAAAAATCAAATTTGCACCAGCCACAAGGCATTGACGACAATGATCCACGTAAAGAATTGTTATCACTATTACAACATTTATCAATGGATAAACAGACTGAGGATCTACTGTAGATCTCAAAACAGTACTCAATCAGAGAAAGTAATTTATTCCAACATTGTTCCTACTTGTTAACTGAAACTCTGTTTTAAAAAGCAGGTCTTATCACCAAAGGATTTCTAATGATACTAGACGTGTGCTTGATTTAATTGTGAAAGGGTTGATTGTTGTAGATAGTTACTTCATTTACAGTAAAGCCTCAGTCCTTTCTCAGACTGGATTTCCACTCAAGTGTGTGAATTTGCTTCTTCTGCTAATCCCCTCGGAATCCAGTAATTGCCTTACTATTTAAGTCCTAGATATGGAGTCTCAAGAGAGTTATTATCTTTTCCTAACTTGTCATTCAGCTATTGAAAGTAGAGCTGTTCAGTCATCAAAAGGCTAAAGGAAGGTCCTATTTCCCAGCCCCTCTGCACCAGCTCTTAGCAGAGAACAGAAAGAAATTGGTCAAGTCATGAGGTGTGGGGTCCCCTTGGGGAATGAAGAGAGTTTCAATGCTCTTTAGCTTTGTGTTCCTCAACCCTTAGTGTGCGTGAGCTGAAAAGAAATAAAGAGAGAGTGAGAGAAGCTGTCTTATTGTTATAAGTAAATTGCAGAAGGGAGAACTATCAGCATTCTTGAAAGCTACTTTGTTTTTTTTTTATTCAGCATAGAGCACTTATTTATTTTTGCATCAACTGGGGAAAAAGAAGTATCCAAGTCAATAAAAACTCATCCAACTTTTTAACATCCAACTGAATGACAAAGTTTCGTAGCTAGCCAAAGAACTTCAAGAACTGGATTTTCTCATGGCTTGACCCTTTGAGTAGGTCAGATATTGCATGTCATTTCTGCCTGAAAATCCCTTTCTTGACAAGGATTGAGTGACTTGGAAATCCTTCCCTACAATACAGTAGATCGGGGTGTCAAACTCACATCGTCATGGTGATATCACATGACATATCGGGACTTTTCTCCTCTTTGTTAAACTGGGTGTGGGCATGGCCAATACATGACGCATCCGGCCTGTGGGCTGGGAGTTTGATAGCCTTGCTGTATATTTATATTCTTTGCAATCATTGGTTACAATTCTTGAGTAACTCCTTTCACTAGAGAACCAATTTGGTATAGTGGTTAGAAGCACAAACAAGCAAGCTAAAAACTGGGAGACCGGGAGTTCTACGCCTAAAAACTGGGAGACCAGGAGTTCTACTACAAAGCCAGCTGAGTGAACTTTGCTCAGTCACTCTCCCTCAGCCCTGAGAAGCAGGCAATGGCAATCCACTTCTGAAATCTTGCCAAGAAAAGGCTAATCCAGGCAGTTGCCAGAAATCAAAGAATGACTCAAACCCTCCACCCTACCCCCCAAAAAAACCCCAACCTCAAATCACTTCTATGAAAGCAACATAAGGGAGTGCTGTTAATATATTGTTAATGTATACCATGGATATGTATATAGACAGAGCCAGTAAAAAAAGCATATTCAGAATTTTATAGCTTTTTTTTTTAAATGATTCTTGGCTTGATGACCCAGGACATGGCACAAAACCAACAAAGTCAGAAAAGTAGGTAAAGTCCCTTTAATACCTCCAACTTGGCCCCTAATGTCCAGTTATCATCAGCTGGAGAAAAAACTCTCCCAAGAACAATTTTTAAAGGGAAGAAATTCAGTCCAAAACCAAAGTACATAAATTATAAATAAAATAAATAAAAACCAACACAAACCACGCTGCAGCAATTAACGAGACAGGGCAGGATAAGGAATTGAAGACTTCAAAAGATAATGAAATACACACAGTTGGAAGGATGTCAGAACCCAGATAAGACTTGACAAACCAAAATAATTCATACTTTGCTTCCAGCAAGGTGCTATGTGCAAACGCCCTTTTTAAATCCTGTTTTCCCATTTGCAGCTAATGAAGGGAATCAAGACCCTTTTTTCCCCTGTAACTCATGTTGCTCCCTTCTCCATTCCTCCCTGTGTGCTCTAGGATGAAGAGGGGGTGACCCTGGGTCTTTCTCTGAATGCCCAGCTGGACTGTGCCCTTCCCCAGTTTCTTCCACAGCCACCGCCATTGTAACTTTGAATGGTCCCTAAATTAATGGTTGTAAGTTGAGGACTATCTGTGCATACAAATGAACAACCTGGCAATTTTTTTTCAGTTTTTACGAAACAGAAGGGAAAAATAATCTGTTAAAAACTTACTCAGATTGGACTAGATTCAGCTAATAACTAAAGATTGAGTTTAACCTCAATGGAAATGCATAGAAATGGTGACACTTGAGACCTCTATTGAGAGTTTTGCAGCGATAATTCAGTGCCAGAAAAATAAACACAGATGGCTGATACTTCATTTAACATCTTTATAAACATAAGTAGATTTTACAAACCAGTTGTNAAGTAGATTTTACAAACCAGTTGTAGATTTCTCCAAAATGGAGCAAACTCAAACAGAAACATGTTGCAAGTTCAGAGCAGAGCTCCAGTCTTCAGCAAGCAAACAAGCTAGTTTCATCTTCAATACAGACTCAGAGCTCAACATAGCTGCAGAGTTGCAGAGCTTAACAAAGAGCCACACCTAGACTACTTTTAGTTTCAGTTTCCAGCCTAGGCTACTTCAAGTTTCAGTTTCCAAGCTATCCTCATTGGGTGATTTAGTTGCTATGCCTATTCATTGGCTGACCTTGTTACCAAGCTCTATTCCAGTTCATGAATATACTGACAACCTCTGTAGAATGAATAAAAAAGATCAAGATTTATATGCAAGATGCCTTGTGCCTTTATCTGCATGCATAATGCATGATAAAGGGTCAGGGCATTGGACACATCAGCATGACTACCATCTTTGACTTTTTTGACCTCCTTAGGAGATACATGCTGCTAGTGATCCAGCCAGAAGCAAGTGATTTTTCAGCAAGCACAAGAATATGTTTTAACTCCTTGCACACAGCCCTAAAGATGAACAATTTGTCAGGAATAAGTGTTGACAATCCTAATTCAGCCTGACAAATATTGGCTGAACTGAAGATACGGGGATTGCTCGCAAAAATAAGCATTTTATGGAAATTGCATTAACAGTATCTGAAATGGGAGGCAGACTATATTAAATTGCAGACTACATGGAATGATATGGAAAGAATGTGCATTTGGAAAAAAAGAATATTACAAATATGAAATGAGACTTATCTGTCCACTGTGAGTAAGAAAAGAAGTTAAACCAACCTCATTATTTCAAATTTGTCCATCTTGCCTATAAAGAAAGGGTTTAGATAATAGATGGAACACAACTACCTGTACTCGGGGTGAGACAGAATGATTTATTCTGGCTTTGTAAACTACATAATACGGATGTGTTAATCATTCATTCTGAACCACAAACTTTGCAAGATTTTTTTTAAAATTTTATGAATAAACTATTCTTCCAATGCTGCTCATCTAGGAGGACAGGTGGCTTATTTTTCCTTTTATAAACAGAAAAATGCAGCATGGATTTCTTGCTATGGCATTTCTACTTCTGGACAGTTACAAATAGGAAGTTAGTATTTGTTTGCTGTTTTAAAAAAACTGGTGGAATGGTGATACTAACTAATTTAATGTAGCTTGCTATGTTGTTGTTGTTTTTAACTTTCATGGCTATCACTAGAGAATGAAAAGAGGATTGAGAAACCAGTTGGGATCTTTCTCATGCTCATCTCAACCCACAGGGATCCCCCCCCACCAGCCCTTTCCCAAATCAACAAGATTCCAATTGTTTCCTTCAGCTCTTGAAAGCATAAGAGTGTCTATTTCCCAAGGTAAAATTTTCGGTTTGATTCATTGCAATTGCTTGCCTGCCTTCTCCATTGCAGGCTCGATTCTTTTCTCCAATTCTATGAAATAATAGCCTGGGGTCAGATTACAGGAACTTCAATCTACCAACCTACTTTTTTATTCACAGAGAACCAAGCTAAAGCTGTTTTTCCCCTCCCAACATAATACATTTTTATTAATAGCTTTTTAAATAGTTTTCATGATTATATTTATTGTGGATTTTATTTTAAATGTCAAACATCATATTTTTAATACATGGTTAGATTACATTGATGTCATTATCCTTTAGCACTATGTGTGTGAAATCATTTTATATTCAACCATGAATCTCAACGTAAGTCACTCTGACAGATTACAACATATTATAGAAGTAGGTTAAAACAAGTTATGAAACTACATAGTAATTTTAAAAGGACTATTTTATTAAAATATTTAATATAATGTGAAATAAGAAAATAATCTTTTCTTGTGTCTGAGATTTTACAGCAGTTGGTTTGCATTCATGAAGGAGCTTAAGTAAATTCTGCCTTTAATGGGTCAAGATAAGCCAATTTGGGTGTTGTTGTTTTTTCATTAAGAAAAAAAAGCAAATTAATAATAGTACAATTTTGGCTGGTGGATTAAGAACAAGATAAAAAAGGAAGTATCTGTGATCCCACTTTAATAAGTAAAGTTCATGTGAAAGTTAAAACACATAGTAATGACACACAATAACTCGATGTCATCACTTAAAGCCCATGTCACACTGCGATGCAATGAGACTTCATCGAAAAGTCACCTAGATACTTCCAATTTTACGGGGAGTGAAACCCGAATAACCAAAGATCCCATAGATAGATAGCATAGTTATAGATAATTGTAGATTCTAGAGAGATATCTTATTTAATTATACAAAATCATCAATGCTTAGTCATAAAAACTCGTGGGAGCAGATAGGAAGGAAAGAGAGGATGGCTCTCTCATGCCTTTTCTGTGGGAAGAGGAGGATGTTAAAAAGCCACATAGGTGCCTGGAGGCTAGGAAGATCTGAACAGGAGAACCGGTTCCCCCTCAAATGGCAAGAAAAGCAGAGCCCATCTCATTATCTCCCCCAAGTCAGCAGGACAAACCTCTCCCTCCTTTGCCAGGTTGGCTGCCTGGAGTTGCAGCGGCCAAGAAAAGGCCAGGCGGCAAGCTCTGTAGAAAACGGGCTCCCAATAACCAAGGCAACAAACCCCTCCCTTCGGCATCCACATTAAGAAGCAGACTCCCCAAAGGCTAAGCTCCAGGTTTCTCTCCGCCACTTCAAAACAAGAAGGCTCTCTTTTTCCCTGTGTAAGAGGCCTGGGGAAAGACGAGGCCGAATGTCAGTCCAAATAAGCTCGAAGCTTCGCCCCTGCCACAAACAGCTATTTCATTAGCGCCGTTCTTCCTCAGTGCTCTTTTGGCTGGCGCATTTGTGTCCCCCACCCCCACCCCATCCAAGGAATAAACCATCGGGCTTCTCCCTTCCCTCCTATCCCTTTCCCCCCTTCTCCCTTCCCTCCAGCTGAATCCAACCTTCGGGACAGAGTGAGAACATGGGCTGGAAACATATGTTGGCATTCCAACACACATTTCTCCGGCAACTCAGCGCGCCAATTCTTTGGCTTCCTCCAGTCCTGGCTTCTTGAGGGGGAGAGCAAACTGAGTCTCTGCTCCCCCCCCCCCAAGGAAAAAAAAAAAAAAACAAAGCAAGTGAGCAGAACAGCTCTCGCTTGGGGGAAAGAAGCAGAGATCTGCAAGCATAGGCAATAGAAAGTCGTGCTTTTCAAAGGTCGGCAGCTGTCCGTCTTCTTTCAACCTGTGCTTCCTTTGATCTCAGCTCTCCTTCACCACAGCAAGAGCTATGTTTACTGCTCAATTTTTCCTGTGGCTTTCCCCCAGTAGGCAATGCTGGGCCCATGGGGGTGCAGCCAGAGCAGAACACCAAGAGGGACTTGCCCACTCTCCCCCTCCCAGCGCACCACTACCCGCTACTTTTCCCTGCCCCGGGCCATCCCTACAGCGCTGCTGGCCATTGAAAAAAGAGCCCAGGCACAGGTAGAGGAAACTGGACAGGTTGCGAGAGTGCTCCGCAAATGCAAGTAGCATAGGGTGGTTGCTCCACTCGTACCTTCCGGCCATCTCCATCTCCTTCAAGCCTGCTGCTCGCTGCCACCCCCTCTTGCTTCAAGGAGCACCAGTTGTACCTTGTCTTGGCGGTGAGGGCTATGCTCCTTTTATGCAGGTTTTGCGCACTCAGCCAGAAGTAGGGCCAGCAGGTACGCAGCCATAATCTAGGTCGCGCAGCCTCGCATTAATTACTTTGGGGTCGCTTTCAGGAGACTTTCTCCGGCCACAAAATTCTTCTCATGGACCACCCAGTTAGCCACTGATCCCACTGTCTTTAAGGCACACAACAGTAAAAGTTCATCCACTCAAAAAGTTTTGTCACTTCAAAACTCTCTTTTGAGCGGATGAAATCTCACATGACGGGCATGCTCAAAGGACCTACGAGCGTATGAAACACGTAGCAGTGAGATCACACAATGCGAATGTCATAGCTGTTCCAATGGATGCAAGCTTTTTTTAATTTTTTACATCCTCTTTGCATCTGT